>JAQFZC010000179.1:0-70363 GCA_034695205.1 Dicyrtoma fusca | reverse complement strand
TTAGTGGCTTGGCTTTTGGCAACTTGTGTGGAAAATGTGTGTGCGTCATACAGTAAATCAAAATAATAATAATAAAAACAAAAAATACCGAGCTTTTAATGGCTTGCTAACTATTGTCCACTGTACATATAGGTGTGCTACATCCATAAATCCATTATCCACCGTAAAATAAAAGGGTAAAATAAAACCAGTCAAAACTCAAAACTCGTCTAATCATCCGTAGTAAGTAAGCAACGGCCAACTAGTAGGTTCATAGGTAGGCACAATACACCCTCGTAGTACAGAATTACAGAATTAGAATTGGAATTTAATCAGTATCCCTAGAACCGCCCTAGAAAAGGTTTCTTAGAGTTAGTAGAGCACTTAGTGTTACTAGTAATTGGTAATTGAATTTTTTTCCCTTGAATTCCATTCAGTTTTTGCCCAGTTAAAGTAATAAAGCACCTACTTTGGTGGGTTTTTACTCACAATTACTGTAGCTTAGGATCGAGCCATGTGTGATTTGATTGTTTCCAAGCTAAAACTATTTCACCTTGTGTGTCTTGTAATTATACTATTATACACACTTGTCTTACGATTCGTAAGTTGCAGTGTTACCTACAAGTTTTTTTTGTTGCTCTGCTTTTGAATTCTGTAAAAAATAAAATGGTAGATTGTCGCCATCAAGAGTTAGTCAGTCTGTCAGGGTATAACTGTGACATGCGTGATGACTTCTTGTTTGCTCCTTTAACCCACATCCAACTTAACACAATACTAGTAGCTCCAAAGCTAATAATTATTTTTAATGTGATTACATAGTAAGTGCATTGGAGTTGCAATTCCTTGCAGTGCAGTCGGCAGTGGTGTAGTAGTAGAATGCGAAATTCGAAATGCGACTGCAGCTCTCTGTCCGGCGCATTTTTTGTTGTTGCATACTTTAGACTTTAATTTACACTCTGGGCATGCACGTATCTCGCAGTACTGTAAATTTAATCAGTCATCCATACATAGTAACGGTAGAGTGCAGGTATATTTGATTCTTTTTCGTAGAAAATATTTAATAAATGTACTACTAAAGCAGTACCAGGGAATGCAGTGGTCTGTCGAGATAAGTAGGTACCTACATATAACTGAACTGACAATATTATTTGGACTATTCGTTATGCAATACAGTACTACAGGCAATATAAAAACTGGAAACGTACGAATTTTAGTGTTTTGTTTTTAGTTGGGAATTTAGGAATGTGCCAATGCTTTTTCTTTATTCAAAACTGTACTTGTGTGATGGTCAAAATCCTAATTTAGCACGTCCCATCCGATCCAGTTTTAAACAGTTTTTCTCAAGTATGCTTTGGCTACTATACTTAGGTGCGTACCTACTATACACTCGAATCCTCGGTTTCTAATTCTAGTGACGTCATATTATTCGTAAATTACATACGTGGTGCTTAGATTCCAAAGCCATTTGAAATATGAGGGCTTGGGAGACACGGTTAATTTGACCGACCGTCGAGCAAACAATTTAATTTGGCAAAAAATCCTCACATAGTACATATGTATTACGTATGAATGTATACCTACCTCCATCCTACCAGTGTTTCCCAACTCGAACGTCAAGTCAAGTCAAAACCGACTCATTTATCTTTGCTACATTTTATGTTTGTCTTGTTGTTTTTGGCATGTCATGCAATTTTAAATTTGCAGTCTAAAGACGACAGAGCGGCGACGACTGGCAGCAGCAGCAGCAGCACCGTCATGTAAAGCCTCTCTGTAATGTGTAACTCTCGACGTGGAGCTCTCACTCAATTTATAATACGACTAGGACGTTTTTAATTAATATTTTTTTAAACTTACCTCACTCTGTATAGACTTGAGAACTCACTTTCATGCTACATACATAGTTCAGAACCGTCTACTTTATTAAAACTTGGAAAGTCAAATATCCTAACACAATTGAGGTTGTCAAAGTCCTCGTACAAGCTCAATGTTTGCACAACTCCTATGCTCATAAATTAGCTGAGTAAAACTGATTTATGAATAAAAATATAAATACAACAGCCACACTACTATGAGCTCACCATGTATTCGTGTCCTACTCCGTCATTTCTATGAACTCTTTGACATCATCCAAGGAATTACAGAGGAAAGCAAAGTCTATCTGTATTGGCAGATTTTGCAATACAAGTCTGCCATTTGGCGTCGTTGCTATTAGAAGGACCTACGGTCACCAAAGCCAAAGCCTAAGCCAAGTAAAGCAAAAGCCAAAGCAAAAACAAAAGCAAAAGTCCAGAAAAGAATTGCGTAAATTGTAGACACTTCTCTTCTTACGATTAGTTATTGTTTCAGTGAGTCAAAGGTAGGGAAAATTAACTTGGCAGAGTTGCAGTACAGCAGTGGCGGTCAAAAGACACTGTAGGCATGACCTGTGATGCTGTCCAACATTTCTGTTCATTAATTACCCACAGGCTCAGACTCGTGTAAGGTAGGTACTAATATCTTTATGGGGACGGTAAGACGCGAGAGAGAACGTATACCTACTACGATTATGATTATGATATAATGAAGTAGAGGGGGAAAAGTCTATACATGAGTAATATGAAGGGGCCAAGGAAGCCCAAATGAAGACCAAATCAAGTCTCATTTGTGATAGTTAGAATTTAGAACGTCTCGTAAAATAAAATAAAATGTTCCATTCAAACAAAAAGTTATGATTATGACCACTACATGCTTCCATGCTTACTAGTGAGCGTACATACGTCGAGTTACCTATTAGAAATTCCACGTCGCGCCGGTGTCACAGTCACAATCCCAATCATAAATTTGGATTTAGAAATCATGAAGTAGCATTGGTCCATTGGTCAAATGACCGTGTACCCTCCGCAGCCATAGTTACGAAGCTAATTACCTGAAATAGTTCAACATTAACATTACATATATCTTTAGCACCGCATTAGTATTACTACAAAGAGTAAATAAATAGTTTCTCAGACAGAAAAAAGCTTAACTTCTTCTTGAGCAGAGCATAAATCCTTAGCTTCCAATCTTTATAATAGGACTAGAAACTACCTACTACCTACCAGTGCAGTGCAGTGTAGAGTTGTACACAAAGTACCCGTCATTTCTTTTCTATTTGCTGGTTTGCCCAGTAATCTGTAATCGATGTACCTACCTACCTACATACATATCTAGGTACAAACCTACGTGCTTTTGCTATAGAGACGCTTGTAGTTATAGTTAGGAAGAAAACACAATACACGATAAAGATTTATCTCCAATTCTTTTCCTTCATACAGTATTTACCAGTAGTACAGATATCTGAGATATTTTATTACTTTTCTAAATACACAGTATGATATGTGAGCCTATATACATACCATCAGCTGCTAAAAGTTACCTCTTTGGCAAACCGCTCCGGCACGAGTCAATTAACATTAAACGTGGTTAACTTGAGACAATGTACGTAGGTACTTACCTGTCTCTAGTGTCTACCTATCTCTTCTTAATTATCTCATATGAACTGTCTGAATATTTTTGTATTTTAAGATTCCAACTGTATCTTGATACCCATTTACTTACAATAAAACAGTACATAATACATACAACAAGTGTTCACGGAGACAGTTTAAGTAAACTGATATCAGTACGTATATAACCACTAATACCAAAGGCTACCTATAGGTAACTGCATTTTATGCAGTGCTAAGCAGCTTTATAAAGTAGTATTTAGTCGAAGAATCGAGCCATGTGTGTATAACTACCGTTGAAACTAAAAAATTTGACCGAAAGTGTGTAGCTGCACTAGAGACTATAGAGCTACATTTTAAAAAATCAATTTCACTTTATATTTTTTATGAAATGTGTACGTTCGTAGTAAATCCGTTCAAGATACCAACGATAGAATCAAAGATAGGTAGGTAGGTACTTTAAGGTCTACTTAGGTCTATATGTAACTATTTTATGTAGATGTAGGCATAATTAGGTACGTAGCCTTAGTAAAACTGAGTGGACACGTACAATATGTCCCATAACTTTCCGATTTACAATCACAAGGATGTTAATGCCTCCAAAAATTTTACTTGTAAACACACCATATTTTATTTTGTTTGTAGTTGAACAACAGTAGGAGTTCCATAGATATGTATGTACCCACTGTGCTGTATTTTTTAATATTTGCAGTCTTTCTGCCCATTATGTCCATAGTCATTACCACAGAACATCAACCTACCTACCTGTATGTACCAGCTATCCTTTGACCCTCGGCTTTTGCCATACATAATGACGTCAGAGGATGCAGAAACAACATTGACTGATTGAAGCCCATCTTTATTTTTTTATATTTTTTTTTATTTTACGCTGACTTTGAATCTTTCTTGACGAAGTCTTCACATTCCTGTAGATACATACCTATTCCAAAGGATGGGCAGCCAAATTTACAACTTTTCCCGTGAAGCCTTAATGTTTCCAGCTGTCAAAGTACGAACATACATGGGTACATACGTAGTATACTACCTTCACACCAGGTGTACATGGTAAATCATATCCTCGTAAAAACACACCTAATGAAGAACAACCTGTAATTCTCTTCTGTTCTCTTACATTACCGTTCCACGATTTAGGTAACACGACAAAATCGCACATATTGGCGAAAAAATAACAGAATTAGAACCGTAGACTCTGTGGCAGTGCAGTGCAGTGCAGTGCAGTGGAGTGTCGAGTTACTTATGCGGTATGTAATTATAATTAGGAAGGCACATACATATTGCCTACACAAACCTTTTTCGTGCCGAACTATATGTATGGCAGTGTCCATGGATGTACAGTCTAATTAGTGACATATGTAACCCAAGTTTTTCTTGTAAATTCTACTCAAAGGGATTTTAAATGCTAATTTTTTTCTCTCTTCATCTGTCAATTTGAATTGATAAGTTGTCAAACTGAAAATATATATTATTTCCTTTGACCCAAGAACAACAGCGCGCAACGGTGCGGCGCTATGATTCTAAACATAAAGGTTGTTAATAATGGAAGACACCTATAGAGATGCAGATGCACACCTACTCTTTGACCTCAAACATCATTTTAACTTGAAATCATCTTCCCATTCAATTCTTAGTTCGTTTGTTATATACATAGGTATGTACGTAGGTATGTACATCCACTACGTATGTATGGATCGGTGAAGTTTGAATGACTGACAGTCTGTAGATTAAGATATATCTTCAGATTTTGGTTTATCTGCCCGTCCGTCCGTCTTTGTGTACTTATTCTGTAGTGGCAATGACTTCATAACTGACGGACGGCTTATGCCTTGAAATTAGAAGTCTCAAAAACTCATAATAAGAAGAGAGAAAAAAGAATAAACTACCAGAGATCTTGAAGAACATGAGTTTATTCTCTACAATAATAGCAATAGTTTGCGTGCATGACTTACTAGTTTAGCCATACATCGTTTTCTTTTCATTTTTTTATTATCTTGCAACAACTTTGTAGAATATTGTTATAGAAATGTTAATTAACAAAATAGGTTAGGAAAACACACACGTGCGTACATACATATAGAGGGCTCATGCACGGGGGGAGGGAGGCATTGAGTGAGAAAAGTAAACAAGTAACGAAGCAACAAAATAAAATAATTAGTGCGTAATTACATCACTACAGTTTTAATTCACACAGGAGATCCCTCACAAATATATTCGTATCTGTATGGTACGGTCCTTTACTATGAAAATGCTAGCAGTAGGTGTAAGTAGGTGCCTACTTAAGCCCAAGCGTTTTCTAGATTTTTTGGGCTTCTTGTTCTTACTTCTTACTGTAACGAAGCAAAACTAAAATGTTGTCGAACTATTATTATTATGACCATATAACCATCGTCACTATAATAGCAATTTAAAATAATTTGAAAAATAATTTGTCTCTAATTTTAATTTTGGCGATTTTCTTCTTCATCTTCATCTTTCTACCTAAAATCCTATTAAGCGTCTGTCTAGTCTGTCTGCACCCTTCGCTCTCTGTTAGTATACAGTAGGTACAAGTACAGAAAAATGTAGGAAGCACATTTTATTGGCGTGGCGTAAAACGTGCCACTAATTTACAGTCGTGGTTTTACATGAGCTTCCATTGTATTAAATAATTACTAAATGTCTACGGAATTTCCTTCCTTGGGCACTTTCAACGAGAGCTAGTACTAGTAGCATGTATAGTAGTAATACACACAAAGCGGAAAAAGTACGTATTACACTATATACCATAGGATCAGGTGGTCTCATCGTCAGTCTAGGAATTATCATCATTACATCTGACCGTATATTTTCTGTTACATCAGATTACTCCCAGATTACCTGTACTAACAAATGTTTTTATTCAAATTAATAAGAATTACCTGGAAGCAGTAATGAGAAAAAAAATATGCAAAATTTTTAGGAATTAAAGTAAGTAATGTCTGACATACATATACATAGGTATGTACATATACTGTCTTACTACGTAGAGTTGTTGAACAAGTCTCTTGTGGGACTCTGTGACGTTTTGTGATTCATTAAATAGACAGTTTTACTATCACAATTAAAATTAAATTATTCATTACATGTCTATTTTAAAATCCCAGGGAAGGGACCGCCTGTACATCCGGTGGCGTACACCTTTAACACTTTCATATGTACACGATCCCGGTATCTACGAGCACATCTACATATTATCCTTATAAGTGGGGAGGTGTACTGGTGTATTAGCGTATTATATGGAAATATTTGCAGATACTTTCGTTACTACTGCCTACTATTACCTACAGACCTACACGCTTCACAGGAAGCCAAGTCAGTCTACCAAGTTATCACTATTTCCAATTCTAAATTCTGTTCCCATCTAACAAGTAAGTAGGTTTAACCTATATAGGATAAAATTTCAAGAAAATGTAAAATAGAAGCGGATGCATGTTCACATTGCATTGCATTGCAGTCTACGCACGTGAAAGATATAGCTATATTCTTCCGGCATGTCGACGTCATCATCTTTAGTCACTATAGCCAGCACCGCACGGTACGTCGAGAGGCAGCAGACCCAAGACCAGGTAGGTATGTAGGTACATAATCAAGTAAGTATACAGGTAAGGAAGGAAGGTGCTGTTTATCTAAAGACTCTCGCAAACAATGAACAAACCACAGAACAATTTGTTAAATCCATGTCCCTGTATCATGTCTACAGATATTATGTTTCCTAAATATATATATATATACCTATAATATCATATCAGTATATACTTTTGTAATTGCTATTGTAATTCCCAAGAGCCTAGTAGGATTAGGTATGTTCCTTCCAACCCTAATACATACATTGCTATGTGCGAAAAAAGTATCCTGGAAGAACTATATTATGTGTAGGTAGGTATGTTTGTATATATAGTACTGCCTCCTGCCTTTATAATTGAGAACGGATGGCTGTAATTTTTAAAACATTATACATTATAAGTACAGTCTGATGCCTCGCAGTGATGTGCCGACTGGTAGGGATTACTTAATAATGGTTTTAATGTTCCGTCCAACCAAAGGATTGTTAGCATCTGTAGACCACAGACTTTATAATCGTGGATAATTTCCGTCTTCAAAAGCGTCTACAGCTCTACAGTGAGAATCTTGGCAGTTAAGACTTGAAACTTTCAACCATTCCCTCACACGCAGTTCAGAGCAGAACAGAACAGAGCCGAGTAGCAAAAGGGACATTTAAAAAAATGGCCATAAAAAGTACACAAGTTGTTGTTGCCGGTGTCATCGCCAGAATTTTTTTTTCTTCCCTCCCATTATTCCATGGTCTAATGTCTGATCTTGGTACGTACAGGGGGCTTGGTTCGTAAGACGCGATAGAGTTTCTACTAAAACAGGACAAGACAGAGAGATACCTATGCAGAAAGTGAAGAGAAGGAGAGAAAAAAAGGTGTTTCAAGGAGTCAAGTTTGACCTTAAAAATCACAGAATGATCCGTACCAATCAATGACACTCTAATTATTCTTTACAGCAGTTTTAACTTTCTTGCCTATTTATGTATGTATGTCCTTATACCTCCGTAGATCACTTCCCACTTTGCACACAGTCCCAGAATCACTGGCTTAGTAAAAGAATGCGAATGCTGCCTGTAACTTCAACTTTTTTCTGTAAAAAAGGAATTTAGCTATACAACTTGGCAAATGGCAATCTCGTCTACTAATATAAATGATCTTAAACTTGAGTTGTCTGTAGCCCTGTTTTTTATTACTATTATTAGAATCACAATACAATTCTTTCATGTCCAGCTCCGTGTAGTACTACATAGTATACAGCGCTAACTCACTAGTCAGAGCCAGAACTAGGTGCAATAGGGAAACAGGAAAAACTTGAGTAATAATTAATCTTAAAAGAAATGCACTGTCACTCCATTTTACAATTTCAATGGGACATTTTAAAAGCAAGAGCAAAAGCAAAAGCAAAAAGAGATTCTTTAATTACCTACAAAAATTACAAACATTCATATCCTCCTTTTTTCCCCGTTTATTACGTATATTTACAAGTTCACAGTAGTTTGTCATTCATTCTACATATGTACATACATAAGCACTTACATATGCCCTATTCATATCATTCATCAGCACACTCCACACAAAATTAGACTGAATCTGAATAGCACCCGACAAACTAAATCTACCTAGGTACCTACCTATACCTTCGTACAATCTACATGCTTACCTATGTACATAAATCTCTACGGAATTGCAATGACAAGGGAATTGCAAAAACCGCAAAATCCAACACCACACTGTTGACAGTGCAGTGCACTAAGCACTGTGTTTTATATTCAAATATACCTATGTATACATAATCATCAAAATCCAGTCAGTTTATATTTTCTGTTTATAAATTTCCAAATGGGATTTGAATATTACTCTATGGAAGTACAGATTAATTATGATTAAAAAAATTGGGAGCTTATGCAGTAAAATAATAGGCTAATGTGTTGCTGATGAAAAGTGTTGTTTCTGCCTTAAATACAGATCTCTATTCAGACTTGAGACTCTGTTTTGTCTCTGAATTCTGAATCTCCGTAGAACTAGGAATATAATGTAAGGACAAGAGGTGAGTTGCTGTGCGGTTGGTTGGACTGCGGTGGTGGTGGTGGTGTGTGCGTAAGCAAGACGGACCAAAGATATGCTTTTGACTCTTATATTTCTTATATTAACCGTTCTACGGAGTACGGACAGAGATCTGACTGACTATATGGCTATACCCTGTCTGTATATATACCTATAGGTAGTACCTATAGGTACCCATAAGTTTTCCACAATAAACAACAGCAGCAGCAACAACAACAACAGCAACCAACAACTACTACTACTACCAACCCAAACCCACTACCTGCATTCTCCACACACTGCACACAGAACAGAGAGCATCTGTAGTACAGAGAACAGGGCAACAATCAACTACTACTAACTTACTGACTGACTTATTATCATTCTGCATTGCTTGGTTAGTTGGTTAGGTGTGTTGAGCGACGTGCCGTTACAGGCAAAGGACAGGGGTACCTCAAGTCAGCAGCAACCCATGGCATGGTAGCTCAAACGTCATGTCAGCACACAGACCCAGTCAGTAGAGATGTACATACAGAATCCACTGTGAATCCGCTATTCCCTTAATCCTTAAGACAATTCAGAATTCTGCAAATATGCATTAAACTTTACTTTATGGCCTATCCACGGTACATAGGGGCTCCAAACCCAACTACTACTAGTGTGACTAGATAGATAGGTATGTTCTCGTAAAGAAAGTATGGAAGAAAGAGCAACTATTTAACTAAGGGGGTAAAAATCCTACAGACAGACACCTCTCTCAATGAAATCCAATGTAATGTGATGTGATGTGATGGAGGCATAAGCATTTACCTATTACTGCTCTTTATTCTGTAAGGGATTCATTATGCACGTATATTCGCCTACCTATATGCTCTGTGATATAGCTTGGCTATATAGCATGGACTTTTTAAGTACGTGCGTACCTACGGCAACTACAACACCAACAATTGAGCCCAGAGAGTTTTTTTTTCTTCTTCTTCTTCCCTTCAATGTACATACCTATAGCTAAAGTATCTCTCTCTCTCTCTCTCTCATTCTCTCTGTTAAGATTGCAATAATGAGGAGAGAAGAAAGTAGAACTTCTTGGGGAACTTCTATGGTCTAGAAATTCGTTGGGAATTCAAGCATTTGGAATTTGGTGTCAGAGTTGGGAACACGCTGCTGTCCATCGTCGTCGTAATTATGATCTTCATTTAGTGTCATTTCAATATTTTGTCTGAGTGAAAAAATAAAAAAAAAATAACATCACAAGATAGAGTTGGCTCCTAAAAACAACAACGACTCTCCACTGTGAGGTTTCACTTCAAAAATATATATAAGTTCCAGCAGCCAAATTGACTGTAATATACACTGTGCGAATACAAGGACCCAAAATAAAGAAGCCCAATTCTGCTGGGATTGGATTCAATAGTTTGTAATAATTTTCGCCATTTAATTGGATTGATTGTGTGTCAAGACACTACACATTTTCTATATTTTAAATTTAACTGTGCTCTCTCTCTCTCTCTATCTGTCTTCTTCTCAACAAGACAAAGTTGAATAAACGTTGGCTGGATTACAAATTTCCCCCCTTCTCCCCCCGAACTTACAAGTCGGAGTTGTCCGGATCTCCGCTCCACGACTAATATCCAGACTCATTCTCTTTGTGCCATGTTATTCCTTAACTCAAATCTACTCGTCGTCTGAAGTCAAGTGATTTTTTTATTTTCACATTTTGTAGGTTTAAAAATCCTTTTTTTTTAATCCTATCAACTCCAACTCTACCATTACTTTAGTGCACATGCAACTTTTTTGAACTTACGGACAAAATGCTCAACCAATATTATAGGTAAGAGAATATAACTTCAAACCATTATTATATCCTTTAATTTACATGGTTAAGTTTGTTGGTGCAGAGCACACATCAAAATAGAAATTGAAAATCGAAAATTTGAGCGATCTGTAAAAATGGTTTCAGCACTCATGATCTAAAAGATAGCTGCTATACATTCCCATTGAAAATGTATCAGTAGTTGATAGAAAAAAAAGGGAGAAAAAGAGTCATTTAACTCCACAGAGATTTCAGAATCATTAGCATGGCGATGGCGTATCTGTAATTTTAAAGAAAGGAAATGCATAGCTGTACACTAATGGGGAAAAGGTATATGTATCTAAATGTATATGCACCTCCTTGAGTTAGTCATAGGCCTGTGCAAAAATGTACAATAAAATCCATCACAATTTGCTATTTCGCATTTCATCTGAACACAAGTCTGTGTGGACTCGTATCACTCGTTGGAGCCTTTGAAGTACGCTCATTGAAACAGTGACTGATTTTTTTCCATACTCTCAGCTAATGCACCACAACGTGGAACAAAACAAGGAGAATTTATATATAAAAAAACAGGCCTTTTTCCTTTACCACAACTTTGTACCGTCTGCATACTCTGAATACTCAATATTTGCTCCAATCTCATTCTCAACTAGTACTACTACTTCTACTATTACCTACTCTCTGTACTACAGAGAGACTCAAACTCATTGTCAGACAAGTTAAGGCTAGGTTCCCCTGATAGAGGATAAAGGAGGTATATTACTCGATCTCGATCTCAATATTGACAACAGAAAGCACAAGTTAAGACAAGTCAAAGGCAAAAGGCAAGGCAATAAGACATGTAAGGCAGTTTAGTTTAGTTTAGTTTGAGTTTGAGTTGAGTTTCGAGTTGAAGTGACGTGGAGTTGTTGGTTGAGCACAATTCTAAATCCTACAATCTGCCACGGCTAAATGCACTTAAACGCCAAAAGCTGTAACTTTGTTGTCTCTACTTGATTGAAATGCAATGCTTGTCTCACATTTACCTACGACTTCTCACTTGAATAAGACAAATTATTATAAATTGTAAATCGTCTACATGTAGTAGTAGTAGCAGTAGTGGTATCAGTCGAGCCAGGGTCTGTCTCAAGAGTGGGGAATAAAAACAAGACTGTGTGGAAGAACAACTGAACAAGTTTTAGTGCAACAGAGTCAGTCAGAAGAGTATCGAGCAGTGTAAAAAAATGAACTACATTCACTTATTTAGGTTCGAAGGCTCCTGGCTGCCTCAGCTGAAGCTAAAGTTAATAGGTGAATTGTAAATTGTAAATTGCCTTTTATGCACGAGTATGTATAGAGCCTAGTAATGTATAGACTGGTCTCAGATATAATAATATTTTTTGTGCTCCTGAGACTCTAGTAACTAATTATTTTGTTATACTTATGATTTTATCATGAGCATCAGAACAGAAGAAAAGCCATACAAGTTGAGTGGTATAGACAGATTCATTTATAATTTCCAGATTTGCACTTTAGAGCAGTAGTAATGCAGTCAATGTATTGCAATGGCAGGGCAAATTATCTACCTACTCATTCAAGTCACTAGTCACTTGCAATGCAATTTAGAATGCAACTCACTCACATTTCCTTCACTTGCATACAGATTACGGATGCCTTGGCTTTTTTTTGTGTGCTTCTGGTTGCTTTATACTTACGGTTACACGACCAACAATCGCCTCAAGTCTCTATCTCTCTTTACCTCCCGTGAATGAGTAAACTAAACTACTTTTAGGTAGTGGTGATGGCAGTCATGGAATAAAGTTGAAGTCATGACCAGGGCTCCTTTTTTTCTTAAGGCAATCTGCGTACTTTTGTAGGCAGGTAGGAACTTCCCCTTTGAAATTGCACAGCAGCCACAGCAGCAGTGGCAGTAATCATAACTTCATTTGGATTTTAATTTAACTCACCTGGTTTAAATACTATGTATGTATAATGTGTATTAGTTAGTGTCTACATGCCTAACTATGCCTAAATCATAAAAATAAATTTTATGTTATTGTTATGGCTTTTTTGCGTTACTACTCCAATTCGAAACCTAGCAACTGGAGTATCTCGTGAGTGTAATCAGAATTGAGTCAAATGAGCCTGCAATATTGTAAAGATCCTTTTATTCTAGGAATGTGACTAGTAAGCCGTAAGCTTACATAGCTATAACAATTTAAAGTTGAGCGATTATTATTAAGAATGTAGGTGAATTAAGAGAGCCGCATGGTTTTCCGATAATGACCGATGCGATGGTTTAAATCGCTTTTTAAAAGTTTCTTTATGGGACAAAATCATCAAAAAAACATTTCAAACAGCTTTTTAATAGCAATAGCGGTGCGGTATTGATTGATCCTTAAGAAAATACGGCCCACATTATGATCGTCTGTTGAATGTGAATGACAAACGGGAATGTTAGTAATTAATTGAGGGATTTGAACTCAACGTTGCTTCTGGTCTGCCTGCTGCCTGATGAAGTGTTTGGTTGAGTCCAGAATTGAGATGGATTTTTATTACCTCCCTTACACAAGCAATAAATGAGTTCCTTCAATCTTCAATCCGTCTCGGTATTTTTCGATTACCAACTGCCAACCACCAACGGCCCATGTAGAGACAGAGAATATTCTACTCCCTACGGATGACTAATGCAGTCCACACACTGCAGTCAGTACTAAGAAATGGAATTATGATTATGATTGCAGACACATCACACCTCACATCGTGTTTATCCACTTTTCACGTTGATTTCGGTTTAGATAGGGATGATTTTTTTTATTATTGTAATCTATTGTGTTTGACCAATTTATAATGTAATATGTGTGGGTATTATTAATATAATTATACCAGAAGTCAGTATAAATGATGGCTTCAGCACGTCATCTGAAATCGTCATCATTGTCCCGGCACAATGTGCAGTTAGCTTCTTGTTTGCACTTTGGTGATGAAATTACTTCAATCTTGATTCTATTCCTAATTTTATTTTTATGGTTGTTTTGATAGCTGCATTTATAAATTACGTCTCGTATATACTTATAGTTAACGCCTTTGTTTCTTTGCTTCAACAATTTTACAAGATCAGCAGTGCATTTACTAAAAAGTGACTAGAAATTTTAGTTTTCCCATGCCACAATGTCTCATCAAAGTTAGATTATAAAAAAGAGTAAACATGAACAGCACAGTCATGTGTCATAAACAGATAGTTTTAAAATTTGCTAAATCGACAGTGAAGCACCCGACCCAGCCCAACAACTTCAACAAAACTAACACCAACAAAGTCAAAGCTAAAAGCTTCAGACAGTCTCTCTCGACTCGACTATCCTTGAGAACATCTGTAAGATAACGGGACTCATGTTCTTGTTGGTGTTCGTGTCTACAAAACGACTTAAAACAGAGAGTAGTCTCAAGCAAAAGCATCCCAGTGACTTTATAGAAGTAGTTCGATGATTTCTTCCGGACACGCTCTACATTTACCATAAAAATCCAAATCAATTTCTCTGTCGATTCTTGACTGATAAATGTTCAAGTTTCAATGTCGATTTCAATAGCAAGTACTCCTCCTGTCTCTGCAGTTGCAGTAGAATAAGTGGAATGGGAAATATAAATATGGTGATAGTTGTTAGTTGATAGTAAAGCCAGTTTTAGTTTATCCATTATTTTTTTTTATTTCACTTTATATTAGTTTCGTAGTGTCATTTGTGGGAAGAAAGGGAACAACAATTCGCTTTTGCTTGACCACAATAAATTGATAGCAATAGCATTAGCAATCCTGTACATCCCTATCCTCATGCAAAAAGTAAAACTAGAAATTTTCGCACATTGTAAATAATACGTACAGTTGCATGGCCTCCGATTTTTATGTTGCTTTTAGCGACTCCAATCTAATCGATACACAAACCAATAAAAAGTGAGTTGATTGAATCAGGATTCCCACAAGTCATTTAGATGTACCTAATAAAATAATGTCGTCAGCAATCTGTTCTCTGTATTTTTTATGTAGGTAGGTACAAATTAGTCGGTCACATAATGTTGAATGTGATGAAAATTATCCACCAAAGTTTTTTGTGAGTACCTTTAGGTATCTTCGATGTAGTTTTCTTCAGTCGACTATCTGACAAAACCAACCGGATTAAAAGCTTACAAAATAAAACTTTGGAAGCGTATTTGAGCTATTGACCGCGTACTACATCGACATACATATCTGGGTACAATCTGCATATTTATTATTGACTGGGGTCTCTATTTCTTTAATCGTAAATCCCACATTGTTGATTATACTCCACTATAGACCTAGTACTGGTCATACATACATATCATATACTGCAGTGTAAACATAAACAAGAGGATAAGTGGGGAGTAAAGTTGAGCGTAGAAAGCGTTTTGTCTTGTCAAGTGTGTTAAATGAATTCCCTATCTCTCTGTCCACTGGTGAGTTTGAGAACGAGTTAGTCAGTCCGCAATTCTAGAGTTAAATACATCCATAGGAATAGGACGTAATGTTTTTAATTCTATCTCTTAAAGCAATAATCCCTTTGGTTTCTGTTTCTATACTTATCTAAATCCATATCGTTTCTACACCTAAGCAGAATAATAGTGAGTCAGTAGTGAGTATAGTAATGGTAGTACTTCATTCATGAAACCACAACAAATTCAAACCCTCAATATTTACCTGTGTAGCTTGCGAAGCCCTTTATGATTGATACACAAAACCTCAGAGAGGCATCAACATCAACATCAACAATCGTCCCACTACTCCAAGTAGGTATGCTTCGAACACACGGCCTGCGGTCAACTTCTTAATCTTACTTTTGCTTCCATCTGACAGATATAGTAACTATACTTTATATAGGTATTTATAAACCATATAATTATATAGCTACGGTTAAAACAAATGTCAGTCACTTTGGCCAATTCGGTTGGTCAGATGGATTTTTTTTACGAGAGGATCCCCTGTAACATCTCTACATACTGTATAGTATCTCTATAGTGGGATAAGACATGGCTGATTGTGTACTGTACTATGTTTATGCTGCCTTTATTTCTGGTTAGAAGAAACTCCATGTATGTATTTTGTGGGTATTGAGTGCATGCGAAAGTGCAATTAACAAAATTATTACATACTTTATTATTATGGCTATTACTAATCATGACTGTGTACTGTAAGTAACTCTTCTTATAGGTATTTCGTATTTCTAGAGACTAGATTTTTCTCAATTGCAAATCCTTTTTACTTGTTAAAGCCACAAGCATTACACGCTTCTGCTTTTCGATGTACCTGCCTACTTCTTCATTACATTACATTGTAGACGTCGGACTGGGAAAAAAAGGATGCACACATGCCTAATTGCATACTGCGACCAGTCTCCTGTCGGACCTACAAACGTACATGGCTCTCTTAACTGACCGTGAGAAGGGTTAAGCACGAACTTGTCTTGCCTTTCTTGAAGATTTCAACTTTTGTTTTATGACCATTGTCGATATTTGTACATATTGACTGGAAATTTGTAAAAGAACGGTAGTGGATTCGAGTGCAGTGTGCAGTGTAGTGGTCATCGTGTTCCCATTGGACTTTTGTTACTTCTTCATTTCAAAAGCTTTACAAGCTTTGATTTTTGAGATTGTAGCATTTTTATTAATTCTTACGTACATATATTCAGTACCTTAGTTCTACCAACAGCTACAGCTACAGCTTGGTTGAGTTCTTTGATGCGGTGGTTTGTGTGATATCAATTTTAAAAGATTTGGTTTGACATTTATTGGCCATCATCCCAATAACACTATGTAGAGCTCTGAATTGCAGGTACAGTACTACAGTACTACTGTCTCAGAATTAAAAATGAGATTTCTAATGATCACTTCTGCGTACTTTTTGTACACAATCAATTTTCCCGAGATGGAAATGCATATCCTGAAAACCGGACTAGAGACAGACTGTATACAGTCAATATAGCTTCAAACTTTCCTCGCATTTTAATCCTGATGATGATATGCTCCATGCTCGAAGTACGATACATATTATGTACGTAGAGACCCAGAAAGTGAGTAGGTAATTTAAATGCATTATGTTCCTGCTGTAATTAGTTTATGTACGCTATTGATATTGACTAGTTTGCTCAGTAGTGAGAGAAGGGAGATGGAATGAGTGAGTTGGCCAATCAATCATCATTCATCCGTACTCTGGGCTTGTAATCTCCACTCACCCACATTTTTTTTCCTTGTCGATCTGAGTCAGTTGTTTTGAGGAATTGATGTTCATCGATGGCTCCTACAGATATTAGTCCTGATGATGATGATGATGATGACTCGCAATTTCCTATGCTAATCCAACCCAAGAGATCTGTACTGGCTGTGTAGACAGCACAGGATAGAGAGTTGTGTTGTGTCTGTCTGTGTTCGCTGTAGCTTCAACACATTTTATTGAAATGTTTTACTTGAGAGACCTGGAAGGGAAGGCTCCTTGAAGACTGATAAAGAGAATTACACTTGCAAAATCAACAGCAACCTACATCGATGATCATGTTGGATTGGATTTACTCGCTGATCATTCCTGTATGCCTGGATTTCATACTGTATTAAATTTATTTTGTGTCTGATTGCGCGCTCTACCTCCCCTACTCAAATATCCCGCTAAATCTACGTGCCTACATAGTACATTCTTGTATCTTATTTAAAATGATCAGCTGATGGCTTACTCGTACACAATAAGATTCCTTTTTATATTTTCCTTGGTGGTCTATCTGACTGTGGATCTGTGCTTGATACTATTTAGTATTTAAGTAGTAGGGATTGTAAATGGGTAGCTCTATTGTGGAGTAATATATGTTTGTGTGGCTGGGAGGGTGAGGACAGTATGACAGTAATGATGACGAACGCTTTTATGACAGGGAGCACTCTGTCTGTACTCTAGTACATATATGAGAGTCCTATGGACTTTCACAGTAGGAATTCCCCTTGCCTTTTTGTGGTTGGTAGTATTGGTTGGTTGGGCTGTGCTGTGGTGAGTTACGGTGGGTAAGTAGGATAAAAGAGTAAGTAAAAGGAAAATCAAATGATTTTGTATGGCAACACACAAACAAATAAAAAATTGGCAATGGTACAATAACTTGGATGGAGGGAGTTGACAAAATAAGAATGCATCTACGGATCTACTACTGTGCTGTGCCTACAAATGCGAAATACGAATTGGAATGCAAATATGAAAAATGCAACGTAGGTCAAGGATATAAATTTAAAATTCCGAGTAGCCAAATGTGTATTGCAAAAGTGTTCATTCCTACACACCTGCCTTCCCTAAACCGCGTACACCTACGGGCACACTTATGTATCAACATATATGTTCTTTATTGTTTTGATTATTGTGTACACCGTGTACGGTACGGCAAGCCATTTAAATTTGAAATGACACGTTGATGGACAGATGCTGTGATTCCCCATTGGTTCAGATTGCATGAGAAAAAAAGCTGTGAAGTAAATAGTAAATAATTTGGGGTGTTTTAATTCAAACTCAAATTCAAAGTGATCACACACACACACAGCACAGTTTATAGTGTCGAAAGTAAAAGCCTGAGCTGAACTCCAGTTGGCTTTTAAATAACGGTGTGTATGTATATATACGGAATCTACATATAATTATAGAGAATTTGATTACGAGACTTAACCGCAGGCCATGGATGCATGTATGGTAGATACTCCTTGTGAATAAGCTTTGACTATATGGGCTGGGACGGTGTTTGTAGTGTGTATATATATATTTTACGCAACCTCAAGTTTGTAGGATTAAGTAACCGCCATTAATATAAATTAAATCAAAGGAAATACACAAAAAAAATTACATTATTCACACCTGTAAAAGTAGTGTAAGTGCGGTGCATAGGAATTTTCATAAAGGAACGATGGGGGAAACAAGTCTTTTACTTAACTTGAGGGCATGTGGTTAATTTTTGTCAGTCGTGAATGTGACTTCATTGCATTTCTATTGCCTATTATTTCTGTTCCTTTTCTATTATTGGATCTGAAAGATGATGAATAAAATTGGTTACGATTCTTGGGCCAATAGTAAAATGTATAGCCATCTACATATATGGCCATTGTGCCTGTTCGTAGGAATGCAGAAGACTTGTACACACATTACTACATCATTTCCCGTGGTAAGGTATAGTGGCAAGGCATCCTATAATAAAATTACATCTCTGTCTCCATTATTTTGACTGGGTTTACATTTAAATTCAATTTTGCTCTTTATTTTTTTAACTGAACCACACAAGTACGAGTTCTGTCTTCCCGGAGCCCTTATGTAGGTAGGTAGGTAGGTATTTATGTGTCGAACATATCATTATGGGAATTGCGCCTTAGAATGTCAGTAGCAAGGGGTGTGCTGACTGCTGAATTGAACAGAGGCTGAGCCAAGATAGAAATGGTTGATGCAACTGGCTGTAATAAAGCCGTATTAGCGTCAATCAGCCTCTACATACACACACACACACACATCTTACAGATAGCGAGCCATCCTGGTGCTAAACCATTCAAATTGGGATGGGAATTGGGATCTTATTTAGCTCCGTGTTGACTGTCCACTTGAATTGATAGCCTGAAAATAGTTTAGCAAATAATGTGGAAACGTTATACAGGCGTTAGAACTGTAAGCGAAAAAAGCCTACGAGAGACTCTTCTTTATCTGTAAAAGAGAAAGTGCTTCTTACCCCCAAACTTGCGCCTCTTCTACAGTCTACAGTGCATCCTCACGGTGAGGTACAGAGAGCAGAGGAGATGCTCTAACTATAATACCGTATAATAGTAGTTCACACTAAGTAGATGTTCCCTCGGCTCATTCATTCTTCCATCATTTAATTTTATGTAAATTCCTTCATTGTGAGTGAGAAGCCTCATGAATATACCTATGGGCCTATGCCAACTGATACAGTGTAAGATCTAAGATAAGAAGAGCTTGAGGAAATGTGAGTCTCTACACGTCTTATTTCATCAATCACCTTGCAATTTTTCCTTACAGTCAGTCAGCCTCAGTTAAAGCTGCCATGCAGCTGTCTGTATAATGACATACGTCGAGACCGTAAGTAAGGCAAGACGAACCCTTTGCTTTGGTTATTTTTTTTTGGTATGCAAATAAGCTTCCATCCCCTCTCCTTGCTGCTTGACTTCCCCACAGATAACAACACTACAACTTTGATGCCAAAATATATTGTATTTGTGTGATGTATGATTATAGCTATGATTATGCTCTCTTATCTATCTCCAAGGGGAATAATAAACGTACGATTTAAAATATGTTAAAAATATATAAATCTACACAGTGCTTAAAATTTTTGCATAAATGCTTCGAGCTTTTTTGGAGCTACCTAGCTGACTGCTTGTGCTTGCGGACGCCTTTAAAATACGTCCCAATGTGAGGTAGGGAAGGATAGTGATCTTTTGCTACAGTCACAAATCTCTAGCTCGTGTGGCTTGCTTTGGCTTGAATAGACTATAATCCATACAGTTGTGATTTTGCGTAAATCTGAGATTGAGAGTTGAGCTTAAGGAGCTTCACTTGGCTTTTTTCATTCATGGAGGTCCTTATACTGTAGATATACCTAGGTACTATACCTATATACCGTGCCTTGCTTTGCTTTGCTGTATCCTCAAAGGTGTGAGCTTGGTTTGGTTCCGCCTTATAATTACGTATAAACTGCCTTTATTATCGGTACTGTTGCATTTCCATTCTATTTTTAATTCTAAACATATTTAACTCTATGAGATAGTTTTTGCATACAAGTGACAAGGCACAACATTTGAACCATGGAATGAAAGACGTACCTCAACAGATAGTGTTGCTCAGTTGCTGAGGTGGGTGAAGAGAAAACACAGGCGTCAGTCTACAGTAGCAAATTTTTTTTTCTCTCTCTGCTGCAAAAAAAAACTTTATATATGCTGAATCATTCAAGAGTTTGTGTGCTTTACTAACCGTAGCATGATAATAATTTTCTACGATTTATGAGTCTGATTATAATTATTATTACTATTATTGTGATTCTAAATAACGCCTTGAAATGATTTCAACGATATTGTGATTTACGAGCATGTAAGTAGAGTTTTCTGTTTAAATTGGAAGCCGTTTTTTATGCGGCCATTTACAGACACTAATAATATAAAATGTGAAGGGCTGCCTTCCTTCACTCTTGAGTGTGAACTCAGTCAAACAGATAAACCAAAAATGGTTGATCCTTCTTGATAAATACAACAAGAATCATAATATTAATAGTACTGCTATACTTTTTATGCTATTTTTTGACGATTCCGCGTACAAGTAGTACAGAAAGAAAACCGATCCTAGAAAATTTATGGTGGTCAGCATTTAAAAAAAAATTGGCGAGACTTAATCAATCGATGTTTGTCTAGGGAGTGTAGGAGCCAAGTGATTTTTTTTCTTTGTTAGAAAAAGACGAGTTTAAACCTTTGAAAGTGAGGTGAACCTGATTGTAAGTTTTGTTGTTGAGTTGGCTCTTTACTAGTTGAATGAGTACAATGCAAAAAGATGCACATACTACATAGAGTGGAGATCCCTACCCTATTTAGAAAAAAAATGAAGACCGTGACAGACAAAGAAAGAAGGGTTGTGTTCAATGCTCAATATGGGTAGAGGATCTGGTGTGGGTATATAGTTACATATTTAGAAGCCATTATTTTCATTGTTACTGTCATGACTGACGTATCCTCTGTGAATCCTGAATCCTTTGAGACTGCGAGTCTTTCAGTTTGTATGTAGTTTCCAAATTTAGAGGATTTTCTTTATCGGCCTCTACATATAGTGCCAATAGTGTGGCAGTTGCTATTAATGCTGCACTGGAATTCCTTATTATTATTTCTACCTGTATTCCGTATTAAATGAATTAATATGTAAATAATGTGACTCGTTACTTGCAGTTGCAATCATGGGAATAATTTTCCACTTACTAGTTAATGTACACTGTAATAGCGTGCACTTACATTTGTAAGTACTATTATCAAGAATTTAGGCGTATATGGATAGTTTTAATTTGACAGGGATTTTTTCGAGTTACCCTTTCAATGGGAAATAATCTGGCTCCTCTTTTATTGGAATGATAATTTTTTGGCGCATCTTTATTTCCTTGTCCATTTTTTATGTTTAATAGACTAGCAATAAAGGCGAATCGGCTTTATATTTTGCTTGTGTAGTAAAGTGCCTAAAGCCCACCACCCTAGGTGTATGTATAGGATCTTAAAGTTTACAGACAAATTGCTATAAAATGGGCCTCTGCCTATCATTATAATAGACTGAGGAAAATTGTATGCAATATACCTGGATTAACTGTCCATTTGATTATTCTCGTTTTGTTTAGACTTGTTCCAAATATTAAAGTAAAAAAAAATAAGACGGTAGCTTCGTCCATGCAACAACATACCTACCTTCTAGAGGGTGGACCAGTTTACTCAAGAAATTGAAGTTGACTGCTGTTCCTAACACTATCTCTCCTCTGGCTGCATAGTTTTTTTTACAGAACATAGGCATAGTGTGCAGAAATGCAGAAAAGTCTGTAATGTTTCAAATTCTGCGTTTTTTATATAAAAGTTTGGTGTTGGTATGCAATTTAGCTTTACGTGTATCCCACTATCTGTAGTGTTCTGTCTGGCTGTATCTGTACCCCGTTGACTTGACTTGACAGCATCTGTACGTGTATCTATATAGTGATAGTGGAAGGTTTTCCTTGTGCCGAAGAATCAGAGCAGAACTTAAACTCCGTTAACTCATACATATATACATTCACAGATGATCGTCGAGCTCGAGCTCTGCATCAGAGTCTGTAATTCTCTATAGTGTACTTTTCATATTAGCATTCCAATTTATACATATTAGTAGATACAGTGGATATTTTCCCTACAAATCATCGAAATGTATTATTGTTCTTATTTATTCTGGCATCTCCAAATACGTATGTATTTTCGTATTTATTGTTCATGATCATAACTCATCATCAGAATTTCCCCTGCTACCATTTTATTTAGTTATGTATAATTTGAACATTCAGTAATGATGAGTTGAATAAAAATCTATTTCATTTTACTTATGCCTCTACGATCCATACACCGCACCTGTGTGCTCTGCTCTGGCTGCCGTGGCTAAAGGTCTAGGCTTCATCAAAAAGGAATCTAATATCTGTTCTTGTAATCCATTCACATGTTTTTATTGCCCTACCACAGCACAGTACTACTTGCCTACCCATGTAGCTACATATTAGGCTTCATAACTGGGATACGTTACTAAACCGCAAGCAATTAAATATAATATTGTAAATTATTAGCTCCGCACTGTTAACGATAAGCCTTTGAGGGATATAAAAAATAAAAAGGTTAAGCTCCGCTGTCTGTGCAATCTAAACCTATGCTAGGTACGTAAATATGTGACTTCACAGGATGCGCATTCCCTCATCGCGATAAAACAAAATCAACTTGTTATGATGTTTATGAATGAGACATAAAAAACTCTGCAAGTGTATAATTGTAATAGCTGACGACTGCAAAAAATGTAGAAGAAGAAGAAGAAGACCTGAAAGAAAAAAGAAAAAAAGGCCTGTCTTTACAGACCAACGAAATACAACAAAAGCAACGGTTGCTTCAAATCAGTTTTTTTTTGTTCTGAAGCTTCGATCTTCTACCTCGAGATACGAGCATCTTACAACCTAACCTAACCTACAATATTCACTATACTGTATCCAGCCAGCTGACAGGAGGCATGGGCATCTCTATAACATCTTCAATAATACAATGAACAGTTGTACAGTGCAATGTGTGGAACAAAACATACCAGTTTTGAGGAAATACTGATTACTGATAATAATGATTAGCTTTTATCTTGTACAGCGGACCACTGCCGTAGAGATGCATCGACTTACACCTGCAGTAATAAAGTTCTTCCTTCATTTACTCTGTGCAAATATTCCAGATAGTTTCAACAGTAGAAAATATGCATAATAATTACGCTAAGTGATAATAAGTTTTATTAGACTGTAAATCAAGTACAGAGGCAGTTATCGGTTTGCCTAGACGGACTAACTAATTGAAGATTGAGATATTCTTTGCATTAATTGAAACCTAGATTCTTGATCAATTTCCTTGAGGCTTCGAGATAAAGATTTTAAGAGGAATGAAATGCCAAGCATCAGCAATGCAATGCAATGTAATAGTAATAATGCACTCAAGTAATGGAAATCAACTAGGCTTTGCTCAATGAAGCAAAATTTCTGTGTTTTTTGTTTTGATTTGTTTTTCCCCACTCGAACCTTTAAATTAACTTTCCGTTCCTTGATTGTATTATCTGTAATTCATTTGGTGGATATATTTTTTTTATTATTATTCATTTATTCTTTCCTAAATTCATCTCTCTGGGATTCTGGGTCTGTGAAGGAAAAAAAGATGGAGTGGGGCAATGGGACTGTGATCGTGACGGACAGACACGAGTTTTTGCAGTGGGCGGAACTACCCGCTAGAATTCAAGTGATTTATACTAACTTAGGATTAGCATTAGGACTTAAGGGTTGAGTTGAAGATGCGGAATAATTTGGCAATAATGATCTCAAATTTCAACAGATACATTCAGTCATTCAGTACAAGACTTATATGTTGTATGTGATCTGTGATTTTGTGATTTGATTTGTAAGATGCACGTTGTACGTACCTACCTAGTTTGTAATTTGAATTCGTAAGTGAACAGTTAGTGCTAACTTTAAGCCGGAGGATTAACATTTACGGAGGTCAAAGGTTTTGGTTACAGTCATCTCTGCTCTCAGCTCCAAGGTGTTGTGTAACCTATAAAAGTTGTCAATTCAAATTTTTCAAATGTTTATAGATGGGCTAGATCTTCTGAATAGAAGTTTGCAGACGGCCTATCCCATCCTATCAAGAAGTGTACACTGCGGTTCCTCGTTAGTTTTTAGTTGTAGAAACAGAAACGCGTATTTTGTATTTAGTTGTTAGTCAAAAGCCTGCAATATTTGGTGTACTCACTCGCACACAATCAGTTGGAAATTTTCCATCTGTACCTACATGCAATTTCATACCGGATTCGAATTTGAGTCTTTGTCATGTCAATTAAGGGGAGATATGAATCTTAATAAGAGTGTGGAGTGGTGAATTATTATTTATCATTATTATACGCACTACATAGATGTTTTCTCCATTCAACTTTATACTGTGAACAAATTACTTGGCTCACAATAACATCTTTTCCCTGAATCTACGACTTGTGACCGTTTACCAAGTAGTACAGTAAAATACCTGTAGCTATGAGCAAAGTATTTGTACTAAAAAGGAAAACGTCACATCCTCAGGACAGGACAGTGATAAACGGTTGTAAATAGTGATAGATCAATGGAAAATTGTGTATTTGCACCCTTCGCAGGATCAGGATACTGTTAATCATATTATAATGCCATAAGAATTCCCAAATCAAAGTGGAAGCATTATTGTTTTGGAAGGTTGTTGAATCACTGCTAGCTTGGCCCATTGCATCATTGAAAAATTGAAATATTTGAAATGGTCCAAGTCATGACAGAGATTTTTGGGAAGGACGGACATGTATGCGCTTAGCTCGGGATTATAAGTTGAAAGTCGAAACCTAGTTACACAGTTTTAATACTCTTATCACCAGTGCGATCGGAATCAGTAATCACTTCATAATTTGCGAATACACAGCAGAACTTTAGAGACTTTGACATTGACTAAGGAGTTTCCTTCTGAAAACATGATTTATCCTACAATCCTACCCTACCTTCCTAATTTACATCAAGTATCCTATGGTAAACGAAAAAAATAGTGATCTGTATGTACATACATAGATTAGTAATAAGACTGTACATACGGACCTACAGAGCTTTAAGACTTTTTTTAATAATTTATGTTCCCTCTATATTGTATAATTTTCCATTTACTTTTGTTATAGAAAAATGTTTACCTGAGCTAGTCGCCTACAATGAAAATTAAGTTCTTTAGTCATATTTGACCTGCATCAGCCCATGATTTTCTGTGTAGGTAATTACTACTACAGTTTATAGCATCTCTGTTCCTATAATAGTGCAGACACTTGCATGGCCAGGTGACCTAGACCCAACCAAAGACAGCACGCATACTACATATTTTCATTTATAAATATCAGTAGGTAAACTTAAGTAGGTAGGTACCATCAGGGAATCCATACAAATACAAATCTAAACCAAAAAAGAAAAAAAGACTCGAGTGTTAATGACAGCTGCAGTTCTATAGTACGCTGTACAACACTATCAAAAGAAATAAAGTATATTTTTTCTAAATTGCAGTTACAAGTAATCTAAACAAGGTGGTAAACACCATAAATGATAATGTACTGCTCATTTGCGTCGTGTCATCTTGTACACGAGAGAACACTTAATTTAGTCAACACATTTCAACTATCACAACGTCGGTTTAGTCATGTACATACATAGAATGATAGAATTAGTAGGTATTTCCATTCCTATTTGGTCAAATGTAAAATGTAGTGTCAAATACTGATATCTGGTAGGAGTAGGAGAGTTGTTCATAAAGTCAAGTACCGACTCTTAATGCAAGAGACGGATAGAGAGCCAGAGCACATAATTATTACGATTGAGAGTGTAAGAATGGAGTCGGCACAATTTCCCCCTAGGTCAAATGCACTTTCATTTATACATTTATTGTCCAAAGTTGTTTTTTTTATTCTCACTCTTATTCCACTCTAGCTCTGATTAGTCAGTTCACCAAAGATAGACAGATGGATATACTGATATAGACTAGTCTATAAATATATAGCTGGTTCTATAGAAGGACAAGTCGTCCAAACCAGACCACATTTGAGTCACAGTCACACAGTTGACTATTTACCACAATAATGAACTGGATTTTGATTTTGGGTGATAACTGATTGTCTTTTACTTGGTTTGGATTTTGGATTTTTGTGGATATATTAGAGTCTATAGGTAATCTCTGCAGCTATACTTTGCATTATCAATGCTAAATATTTGTATATTGTTAGTATTCGTATATAATTACTTACGTAATTACAATAATCTGGAGACAGATTTTCGTCGCCACTATGCTGTGTTCTGAAATTATAAAAAAAAATATACATATTACCCAAATAGTGAGTAAATCCAAGCTGATTTGAGTTCTGACGAGTCACGTCTACGTATCGCTGCAGCGTACTGCTGCAGTGCTTGGTCTGTCTAATGCAAACATGAGCTATTTATCGTTCATTGCGTTGAATTGCATTATAGCTCAGGTGAGGAATGCAGTATGGAATGGACATTTAATTTTTTTTGTCAAGGAGATACAGTTTGTAATTAGCCGGTGTTTTTTATTCTCATTATTTGACTGTTCAGTGAGTGTTCTCGTCCTGCGTCACTCACTAATTACTCGTAAGAGATGAGATTTTTCGAGCGATACTCAAGATCGATGTCGTTTCATTCCCCCAGCAGCGTAGTGGTTGCTTAATTTACTATTTACTACCATATATAGGTACTATGTAGTGCTACATATGCTAGAGTTCTTTAAAGAGTTGGCTGTGTAGTTTTGTAGTGTTGAAACTATGCATGGATTATACTGTGACATTCCTAGCGATTACTCTGTGTTTGACAATGACATGTGATCCTATATTCTGAAAAGTGTGAGAGGTGAGGTAAGAATGTCGGAGAATAAAAGTTCTTTTTTAAATTTTTTTTAAAGGAAAATGAAAATGAGCAGACACTCACATTAATCTCTACGGAGAAGTGTAGTATGCTAGTATGCATGTGTAGGATTCAAGATATAGCGTTGAAGATTACTATTACTGTTGAATTGTAAAAATATTTTAATAGATTATATTATACATTTTTGATGGAATGCCAAAAATCGTTTAAAAAATAGTGGAACACGCAGTCAGTAATGTAATACTGATAGAAATGCATAGATTTTCTGTCGTTGAGAGTTACGTTTCCCTATAGCCTGTAGGTGAGGGTTGTTCTCTTCTTATTTTTCTGTGTATGTGTGAATATTACCTGAATGAATTCCTAGTCACACACACACACACAGAGAACACTATAATAACCATCACCCGGTGTTAGTCTTTAACGAAAACGAGTCAAGTCAATAGTTGCACTATAAAAATTAACAACCAACATTGACCTGCTTAGCATAATTTTTTTATATCTCTCTTACTGGCTTCATTATTAGAATATATATGACATATTACACATGTTACTTTTTTTTTGTTTGCTGTTGAACATGGATCCAGATGGAATATGTATGGGACTTTGCTCCCTGTGTATCTCTCGTGAAAGGGAAAAAGAGTATAATCATCCTCCATATACTTTTATTTCTGTTCATTTGCATAGGTTGACGTAATACAAGTAATAATCAAGTACCTAGAAATATCTTTAGAATTATTATTTAGCTCATTCATCAATTCCAAATCTAACAAATCTTTACTTTAAAATTAATCTATAACCAACCCTTGCATTGCATTGGCACTGCACTGCATTGGCTCGGAGCTCTGATTGCACCGTATGCCGTATGCAGTAGAATGACGATTGCAGATGGCCATTCTATGATTCTACCATAAAATAATCAGATATGGACAAAGTGACTAGGTAGTCAACCCACATGATTCATTCCCCTTAAAGTTAAACATCTATTATCTTAATTAAATTAAACATTTTTATTTTTCATAATTCCTGATCAACAAGAACAACAGCTCTTGGATTTTGGATTTATCATCTCAATCATTTCAATTTACAATGTATTTATTTCGACGAAAACAAAACCAAGCTAAAGGATTTCACAATTATTTTAAAGGAATTCACATTCACATAAATACTTACAGTATCAAAGTGAAATGGGTAGATGAGCCATAACCTATTATGTGTAGGCATACACCTACCTACTTAGTACATGAGGGGTTGCTGTTTGCTATACAGATAGGGATTCCAACAGGTTCTATCATTCTTTCGGCAGCTGGGCTGAGGTGCTTTATTACCTATATTGCATTGTTCTGATTTGATTTTGTTTAAACTTTTAATTTTCTCCTCATCTCTGAAAACATGAGCGTCACAAAATTATCAAATACAATTAATTACCAAGATCGATTTCTACTAGTTGGTAGTTGGTATAGTGGCTTGCAAAGCCTCACAAACTTTACGTCAAAAAACTTAATGTACTTTTAAAACCCCATGTGTATGTACAAGATATGAGTCATTCCCAGAATGTTAATTTTTGCGGGAAAACTAGTTTCATTTATTTTACAATTCCAATAAGCTAGATACCGTCTGACAGGAGGAATTTATGTGTAAGGACAGGTATCATCTACCTACTTGTAGTATTCGTCGCGGTTTCTTCGTCGCCAGAGTCACTAGTAGAATCAGCAAATATAATAATGCAAAGGTCGTATATTTTCTTATTTTTTCCCCACTGACCTGGTAGCCTGGAAATCAGCCGGTTAAACCACCTGTTCACTCTGCTCATCTTGTTTTTTGTCTACACGAGCATAGCATGACGCTATATACATACTCGTTGTATAGATACATAGATATACATATGCAGCCCAGTCCTTGATAGCCTTGTCGAACGGAGCATTAAAGGAGTTTGTATGTACGTGTGACACGCAGGGGGATGTTTTAGACTCTTTCCTCGGTTGGCTCATTGCTTTTTGCAGGATGGACAAGAAGTGGCTCTGATCAACATGCATTCCTCTCGTCTGCATACAGAACAGCTGTGCCACAGTGTCCATCCTTCAAGTAAAGAGTGTCTCAGATGAGATCAGAAGCCATCATGCCTCCTTCTTTCTCCATAAATGAAACGAGTTCTCATATAAAAAAAACTGATGCTTTTAAACGGAATCAGAATATTGAAAAGTAAACCTCAATTTATTACAGAATTTACAGACAATCGGGGTCTATACTGGGATTGTAGTGCCTTCTCGGGATTATACGATCATGTATGTATGTAGATAGTATATATAGTTATATAGGTAGGTATATCACTTTCCAAAATTATTAAAGCGAGAAATCCCATCTTAAATATATGCGCATTGTAATTGAACGGATCGTGCATTGTATGCATATTTTTAAAGCATGAGGGTGAAATGAAAACTTGCCAGACGGTGGTAGTTGGTAGTTGGCGTCGTGGACGTGGTCAAGATTGCGTGCTTATTATGCCAGCTGTAGTTGTAGTGGTAGTTGTAGCATTTTTATTAATTAAATTTCAATAGAAAAATGGAATGAAAGGATTACTGAATGAGACTATGTGTATGCATGTAGCATTATTTGTAGCATTGTGCGGATGAGCTTGGGTCTAGCTTGGTTCCTTAGCCGGTTCTATAAATATATACCTATGCACTCATGTAGGCTGGCTCGGCTTTTGATGTGGTGTGTAAAGTGTGTCCAACTACCCGAGGATTTAAACAGATAATCAGCTTGAATAGTAAAAAAAAAAAAATCCGCACGATACAGGATGCAGTTTCGCTGTTTATATAGAGCAAACTGTCACTCTCTATGTTGCTCACCTCACGATTTTCACGAGTGGCCGGTGATTAACTGTGTGCGAAAGGCAAATTATATATTTCTCCAAACGATTTACTATCTTGGTACGTATAAGTTCAAGTACATATTTTTTTTTGCAATTTCCCCCCATTCATTCCGTACGGTTTATAGGGAATCTATTCCACCTTCGAAACTTCGAGACTGAATCTGTGTGTATATCTGCATAGGCATTCTCGTCGTGAGTGGTAGTTGAGAATGCTAGCCAAAAATTTAATTACGTTGGTTGTTGGTGTAAAGCTCTGCTGTTCTGTGTCCTGTGTTGAGTTGAATAATTAGTAGGAGTTTTATTAAATCTGAAAAGTACACAAAGCAGTGCTCTTTTTTTTTGTCTTTCTTTCTTTCTTTCTCCGCCGCATTTGTGTATAGCCACTTTTGCAAAAATGATTGCAAAATAATAAATATGAGAAAATGAAAATTTGAACTCGTGCATTGAAAGTGGGGCCCCACCCTTTTTTTTACCTTGAGTTAAAACACTTGGACTGAGCAAATCACTTTGCTAATTATGTATATTTTTGCCAAAGCCAAACCAAATAATATACCTGCTATGCTCTCCATTAATTTCCCTATGATTGCTTGACTTGGATTGGTTCTCATTTCCATGTTGACTTCTGAAAGTTCACTCATTACTACAACTAGATTTACCTAGGTATATACTTGTAAAGAATAATATGCATTTGATTTCCTGAGCCATTATTCATGTAGATTTTTTCAAGCGTAGAGCATAAATATCAGTAATCATCATCTCGGCAAGATAATAAGAATCGGTAAGAACATTCATGTCAAAAGCTACCTTAACGTGCTCTGATCGATCATCAATGCAATGGCCATTGGTTGCTCGAACCTCCATTTTTTTTGTACAGACTAATCTCGTAAGTATCCAATAAATATGAATACATTAAGTGGGAATATAAAAAAATAATTGACAGCTATGAGCACACCATTTTAAAAATATGATCGTTGATTTTAATCAGGTATACCTATACCTATAGCTATAGCGATAGTAAACTGATACATGTAGGCACTTGTATTTCTTTTAAAAACTTTTGTTTTTGGGTTGGACTTGTACTGTGTGTGCTGCGTGCGCTTGATCAGACATTTTACATAGGTACATAATGGCTGTCGTCAGCTTTCTGTATTATAATAAGTTTAATACTAATTTTATTGCTCTTGCTTTTCTTCAACGACTGTAACATTATATATTTGTTTCATTCAGAATCTTTACTAATTACGGGAAATAGTGAACTGTTTTTTATGTGAAGATCTGATAAAATTGCGCCATTTCATTTCGATAATCCTGATAGGCATCTTTATTACTCTGATGTTGCTCTATTCTGGACTAAATAACTTTTTCCCTATCTTTTTACCTTACTGTCGGTCTACATTTGTGTGCCTTGATAGTCATAACGAGGTAGGGACAGAGATCCTATCAGTATTATCCAGACTATAATTAGTAAGCTAATACAATAGTCTAGTCTAGAGTCTACTGTCTGCAGTCTATATAAGTAGGATTACGATTAAAATTAGAATTAGAACATCAAACGAAAACTTCCTACAGATAATAATAGTATCTGAGCAGACAATTTATTGCATAAAGCTCAAGTTATGGAGTTGATTATACTGTTTACCACACTTTGCAGTTTATTACTATCAACCCTGTACATGTAAGTACAAGCATTCAATACCCCATCAAAAACGAGGCCAAGTCATACACCACCCGCTGAAATGGACGTCTACCAAACACACGAATTGTCAAGTTCTTCACAGTATCATATTATGTATCTTTAGTCAGGAATAATAAGTTGTACAACAATGCACGTACAAAGGAAGTACGTTGATATTATTGTTGGAGAGCATTAATAAGCCGGTCTATAGTGTTAATAGGATACTGTCGTGACCGAGACCTTATAAAAGAATTCTTTGTGTTGGTCAATTCAAAGTTACTAAGTTCCGGAGCTAAAAGCCCAACTAGAACTAGGCATTTCTCATTTATTTTTATTTATCCATTTCATTGCAGCCAGTAGAAGGTCAGTGGATACACGTACAGATATAGCGTTATTTAATATCGAATTCTGTGGGATGTTGGGACTGACAGACCTAAATTGGATCTGGCGGATCGGGCTCATTTAATTTTCAGTTGGCTTTCTTCTTAATTCAATCCGCATTTTTTGTATAGGAGAGCTAAAAATGAATTAAAGAGTTCACACACCTAATTTTCCAGTTTCAAAGGTGTAAAAATCATTGGAAATTACAATTTATTCCTTTTGTTCCACCCACCTAGAAACTAGCTCACATAACTCTCATGAATTTGAATTGACTTTTGATTTGAATTTTGAATTGATTGTTTTAAGCTTGAAAGAGATGAAAGAATTCTAGATATTTTTCGGTTAATAGGCGTTGGAGGCTACGTCCATGTAGAAAGCATTGTCAGAGCAGCTCACGGAACTCCTGAGGAACTGTTTCGTTCAGAAAATGACAAGTGAGTGGTTCACAGCTGTAAACAAAAACAACATTTACATGAATTTGAATGGAAAATTTCTATCTAATGATAATGATGATCATTTGATTGATAATAATTTACCGTTTGTCGCTGTCCATAGTCCGTCTCTTTCTGTTTCTGTAGTTTGAGGGAGAATTGAGGGAAATATGCCATTGTGTTGTGTATGTAGGGATGGATGGATTAAGTACAATACCTTGTAATCGTCAATCGTGTATATTTACGTATGCATTTAGTGACTAGTGAGTTGTATTCTACAGTTCTACACCTTCTTCCCTCAGTTTATCTCTTGGTGTAGGCGAATTGATTGCTTTACGTGCTTTAGAAAGTGTCAAAATTTTCCTTCAAGTTGAAAGGTATTTGTGCTAATTTTTTCACTTGTCCCTCAATGCTACGCTACATTTGCTTGCTCACTGCGTCTCACAGTGCTCAGCATTGCAAGGCAATAGGCAGTGCATGGTCAAGATTACCTCCTTTTACCCTCACCAGTCAGAAATCTATGCAGGTGTACTAGCCACGTACATGAACAGCACTTTAATGGTCATTAATGGTAAAGAGCACTACTGTCGTCACTTTTGGTAGGCGATTCACATTGCATTATTGATGGGTAGCCTCTTCACTACTCGCCCTTCATTTATATGGACATATGTACCGCACCAAATAAACAAAATTGAAAAAACTAAAGAAGACGAAAAACGATTTATGAGTTCACCTAACATGTTTGAATTCGAATCTGTACCTGCACTGTACATTAAAATCCAAATCAAAAGCTAGAAAACGAGAGGGACGAGCTTTAGAATTGTAAATTGTACGTACCTAAATCGTCTGCCCGCATCTATGTAAGTACGTATGTGTAGGTAGGTACATTAATTGAGCGCAAATGTATGTGCATAAATTGTTGCTAATTTCCTTCACAGTTGATCATTATTTTCCCGAATTTCTGCCAAATAAAAAGTTAAATGAGTGGCCTTTACCACGTAAGAGCAATTATGTTGGTACTTGCACACTTTTCTTTCCCCAATAGGCCAGTAAAGCACCTACCTACCTACATTGGTACTTTTATATGTGTGTATTAGCCCAATCCTTGCTCCTTTCGTAAACACAAACACGTATAAAACACTTTGCCAACAAAAGTTTTTCTTTTTAGCTCAACTCATACATCTCTCCTTGTCAAGTTCCATCTGCATATCCATATGAGTACGAGTGCACAGTTGATATAGGTAGCTATAGATACATTCCATCGGACAAACAGACAAAGCTCAAGGAATATTAATTTCAGGGAATAAAGGAAAAGTTTTTGACTTTGACTGATAAAGAATAAGATGCGACCTAGGAAAAGTGTTGAGATTGAGACGCACGTGAGCTAAATAGCTGTCTTGTCCGTCTTTTGTCATGGAATATGAATTCAAATTCTCGTAAAATATTCTTTGATTGTTTCCCTGTGCGTACCTGTGTAATTATACATGCAGGTGGGTGCTTCAAAATGAACTTAATTAATTCCTCAACGATATTTTACTAGATTTTTGTAAGCAACGAATTATGCTTTCGTTATACATACGTCACAAATTGACTCTCCAAAACTTACTCTGTACTCAGCAGGGAAATGGACAGATATAAATGAGCAGAAAATATATATTAATCGTACAAGTAAGTGCCATTGATTCTGCAATAATTGGGGCGGTCATTGAACCAATTTTAATTGTAAAAAAAAATAATGCTGTAATTAATATTGATGTTTGCATTGTTTGTATCATTGCCAGTAAAGGAAATGAAAAGTATTTTATTAAGGCAATGCAATATATGTGTGTACCTACATAGTAATGGATCATGTTTACATACATCAAAAGAAACTTTGAATCCAAAGCTGATGGGTTTTAAATACCACAGAGCTACACCAGTAAGCGTAACGATGCCTGCCTGTTCATAATGGCGAGAAGAACAAAATTGCTTGACCAAATACTAATCATTGCATGCATTTGATACCATATGATGTAACCTCATAGTGATTGGTAATTAAGTGTCAATTGGAATAATTACACATGGACTGTTATAGCATTTTGATCATTGCTCAATGGAAGTCCAAATTAGTACAGATTAGAGTTTACAGCGTCTAAGAAGTGTATCATAGTGTGTCTGAGCAGGTGTTAGTAGCAACAGGTGAGGAATTAGGAAATTAGGATGCATACAGTGTTTCAAATCTAAATCATCCACTTTGATTAGCTCCGTTGATACCCTACATTTGTATAGAATATTATGGTCACTTGTCTCATTTCTGCTGGCCAAGCCTCTCTGACACATACACAGTAACCTATGTATGTAATGTAATATTCATTCTTATTGTAAGGAATAAACACTAACCTCATCCAAACAGGTACAATCTCTATAACATCACTCACCAGTCACTAGTACTGAGTGCCCGTCACATCATTCCTTGCCAAAACTGCCTAATATTATTATTCTTTACATTATTCGCGTTAAATAGTTTTGTGTTTCTGTAAAACAATGGAATCAAGTCAGACTCATTCACAGTGAGTAGAGCTGAAGGATGGAACAAGGATTTATTAGCTTATCTACTACAACTATAGATACATCTTTGTATTTTGGATTTTACAAACAAATTGCATTCATGGGCTGTATCCTTTGAGGTTCTGTATTTTCACTTACTTGCAAAACTTGCATGCAGGTACATAGATATAATATAGTATGCAAGGCAAGTGCTTGAAGTCACTGTACTCTGAGAAGGGACTTGTTTTTGGAGAGGATACTACTACACGCCACACACCACACCTGGAAATGTGTGTGTGAATTGTAATTGTAAGGAGAAGGAATTAGCATATCAAAATCAACCATCACACCATCATCGACAGGATCAAAGGAAAATAAAAAATACAAAACGTCTGACAGAGTCATATCAATCTACTTACGAGTTGACTTTTACAGTACTTACAACTTGATTTCTTATTTCTTCCCTTTCGTTTGATTTTATGACTCCGGTCTCGTTTTTTGATTTGTTGCCTGTGAGCGGCATGGGACTGCATAGATGTTTGCTATATCACTGTATTATAGTACTGTATCTGAAGCTGCCTTTGTTTTTACTGTTGTTGGCTCAAGTCTTGAGACACATTGACCGACCGACCGTCCATGTTGTTCAGCCTGGCATGGCGTTGTCAGTGATTGTTTCGACTGTCATTCCTCTTGAGTCAGGATTCAAGCTGAGCTGGCTCAGTTATAAGAGCTGGTCTCATATGTGCGGAGAGAATAAGAACAAAGTGAGTGTCACCTGTTCTGATTTTAAATTCCAATTCCAATGGTCACAGTACGTGGAGATACGGCGTTGAACGGACGCAGTGGGTGCTGAGGAACAACTGTTCTAAGTAATAAGGAAGGCGATCAAGATTCCCTTTTGTTTCAGTCAGGTTTGGAATGGTAAATCAGCTGGACACAACCACCACCACCAGCTCACCTCGATATACTTTCCTAATCAAATTCGTTTTTTGTTTTTGCATTTTGCATTCTTCGTCCTTTTTGCTGTAGCTCATAGCAGAGTCCATTAGTCCATAGTCTCCTTATTGTTAGTTTAGTTAGTGAGTTTAGTGTGTTAGTCTCTCATTACTGTACTTGGTGGGATTATGACGGTTGACGGATTATGATTTTATTCACCATTCAATTTAAATGGTGTTAGCAGAAGCTTGTTTAAAAGAGATTGACCTGTAAAAAAAAATCACCACAGTTTAATGAACTAAGCTCTTCAACAAAAGGGAAGGATGAAGGCAGACACTTGCTTATTAATTTTTGCCATTTACTTTAATGTCAGCTACAGTAACTACATATATACATACTGAGTACTGATATACTGTGAGACTTTCAAAGTCCAGACTATGATTGCAGTCTGATTTTCTGATTTCTGCCACTGATTCCTTGTTCACATAAAAGGCAGTCAATTGATAATTGAATGACATTAGAACCAGTTCATTCTCATTTTCAAAGATTTAACTTAACAAGTGTGCTTAATTTTGTTTTTTTTTCTTCGCTTTTTGATTCTCACGACGCGACGTCACGTCAGCTTCTTTTTTAGTCTTAAAAGGAAATGAAAATTTATCCAATAATTCAGTACGATAATACAGATTATTGAATGGATGTCATGCCACTGCACTGCATTGCATTATTGTATGCTATGCCGTCTGCCAAATTTTTTTAAAAAAACAAGCAAAATCATTGCTGCATCTTACAACTGTATCTCTCTAGTTTTGAAAAGAGACCATTTCGCTTTTTTTCCCCCACTTTGTCATATTGCACTTTGCTACTTGCACTCAACCGGATATACTAGTAGAATGGAGGTATATGTAAGTAGGCACTTGGGTATTTACTTAGTAAATTGCATGGAATCGACTCTCTGTAGACGAGCGACAGCATGGTTGTCAATTACACTACAGAAATGGCCTCAATGCCTAGCCCAATCCATTCTGTTGCACTCTGCTACACTCTACGGTACGTTAAAGAACATGTTTATAGTGTTAAAAAAAATCTCAGGTGTCTGCCTGTCTATCTCTTTGATGTTATTTGCTGTTGTGCTGTTTTTTATTTTTTGCTCCTTTGCTTGGCTTTTGCTGGCACAAACATTCCATTTCAATATTCAATTTAACTTCCCGTTCCGTCTGCATGCTTTGTCAAATGTCAGAGAGTCAGATCTAATGCATGTTTGTATGTACAGCTCTGCTCTGTACTATCTTTGTAGGCAGAATAGATTGAAAACATGTGTATTGACTGAGGAGGACGCTAGAGCTAAATGGGAAAGAGGCAGATAATAAAGATTATTGACAATTAGTTTTCTTTATGGTGCTTGCATTGTACACAGAGTGCTCCGGCATGGCTGTACATCCACAAACAAACATGGCTCTATTCAAGTCAACAATGTGGAAGAAAAATAAGGAGATTTTTTACACTTGTAATAATAATAGTCTGGTAATCATGGGCTGTCGCTAGTTTTTTTGTCATCACCATCACTCCTTCGTCGCTGGCCGTAGTACCTCCTTGCATTCGAATTTGGGACAGCAGGAAAGAAACTTCTCATTGTTTGCACAGTAAATTTATTTTTTAAACACACACAGTTTTTTTTTCTCGCTAAACTTTGACGTTCTCGTCACTAATAGGCAATTGAAAGTCAACAAATGTGAGGCGTAAATTCTTTTTCCTTCAAAACCCTTCCTCACAGTTCCTTTTCTTTTAATCTTAAAATGATGCAATAATTTAAGATTATACCTACGTACATTGACTTACAGAAGCCGTCTACCCTGCGTACTCAGAGATCCACTACAGTAATTTGTAATTGAAGAAGAGTACAAAACAAAGCTTCTATGTGTAAAAGAAATTATTTTGAGAATCATTACCCTGTCATTATCCAATGTACCTACCTACTTAATAGAATGGGCAGTCAGTTGATAGAAGAATGAAAATAAGTGCAAACTTTGTGTACTTTGCATTGTATAATCCTGTAACATGAGTAGGCAAGTACAAACAAATTACTATATACTATACATTGGCAGTGCCATCATGAATACATAATTAAATTACAAATTACAAAATTACCACGCCATAGGAGTTTAAAAATAATGATTACACTCGCAAGCAGAACTACCAACTACCTCGTAAATATATAATTATCAAGCAAAACTAATAATGCTGTACGATTAGCCGACTGAGAGGCACACAAGATATGATAATTCAAATGGTAGTTGTTTGTGTCAAGCAATTAAAGGGATTACTATTACTATTATTACTATTTCAAGTATTTAAACAATAATGAGGTAATTTATGATTGCTTAAATAGACTTTTTTTGCATCATAAATGTAAGGAAATGTGAGTGCAGAGAAGCATAATATTCGAGTCTGTCCGCTGCGCTGGTGTCAATGAGCGAGTGTGCATGTAATTAAATACGTGATGCGTGTTAGTGGGTGAGTTGCCTATTGGTTTTGATGCCAACTCTAGTAAATAATGGTCCATGACTAATCTAATGTTAAATATGTAAACCACTTGTACCTGTACATAACATAAGTTTTTTTACCACATTTTTTTGAACGATTTGCATGGATGCACTGAACGTGTGATGATGCGGCTGGCTCCTGTTTCGTTTACTGTTAAGTTGTAAGTGTCTTTATGTAGGTAGGTAGCTAGTAGATAGCCTCTCATTCTAAAGTGTCGTTTTGTGGCTATGGCTACAATATATAGGTATATATACGAAGATTGAAGATCCTTTAATGTAAAAGTGTGTAGATACATCTTCTACAGACGAACAGCTACTCTCATCTTCCTCTCAATTTCATAGTGTATTCATCCAATTCTTCACGGACTGATTTTAACACGAGATACATATACAAGTTGCAAATCCAATGGGCCTACCAATACCGTATAATAAAAAGTGAGCATCATGTATCCTTATATCTAGGTATACCCCCAAATATGCCACTCACATCCGTATCGATTTCATTCAGTATGGTGTTGTTACACACACACACACACACACGAAGTAAAATGAAGACGGTGTCAGGGAACACATAGAAAGGATACAAATATCAGATGATCTTCTATCTAACAGAATTTCTTGTGGAAAAAAACACATCAGTTTTTCTTTCGAGATAATGCAAAGTTTATTAGGACATTAAATTCTTAACCGTATAGATTAATCGTAAGTTGTGAGTAAGTAAGGCTTACAGCAAGAACAACAATATAGAAAACGAGGCAAAACAGGTTCTGTAAGAGATCTGTAAAATATATGTATTTCATTTGATATTTTGTGCATGCGCTGAAACCATTTTTCTTTGTAGCTCAATCAAAATCTATTCCCCTGTGTATCCAGCTAATTAGTATGGGATTATAATGACTAATGACTAATTAAAAGTTTGCTTTTGTTTTACAGTAAAAGTCAAATATTTCTACTATCGTTTATCTTATCGATAGCGATAGCCTCCGGTTTACAGCCATATGAACAAATAGATGACCATGGAGGTAGTGGGGAATGTGCACTTTTACTCGAAGGACCTGGAAGATCATCAGCGTTCGATTACAATTTAAATACATTAAGGGGCACACCAAGGTAAGTCTTTTTAAAGACCAATTTTTTTTTCTCTCATTCTTTTAGTCTGGAAAGAAGGGGAATTCCGTCTACATACATCCGAGAGCGACAATGACAGTTTGGCAGGGAAACAAATGATTATTCCTTTAAATTACCCAAGACTTAAAACATTGCGTAAAAAAAAAGCTTGTCTTGTCAAGATAGAGAGAATAATAGTGTGTCGACGTCGAGACAGTTATTCTTTGTAGGATTAAACTTTTAACTTGTAGTTAGGTAAGTTGACTTCGTCCAGAAACCTACAGGAATTGATGACAATGAAAAATCTCGTTAACCTCGTCGTCTTTTTACGTAATCGACCACAATCAGTGATATAACTTGGATGCTGACGAATCATTTTTAGAGTTTCTTGCCCTTGTTAATGGATTAGTTGGAGGAATTCCAAAGAATCAGTCAGATAATTTTTGTAATACGCTCTTCAGCCGTAGTGTCGGTATTTAAAGTATTGTTTAAAAAAAAGCTATTCTCACTCAACCTCAGCCATGCACGAATCATTCCAAGTTGCAGCTTATTGCAACAAGAGTTTTTTTTTTACAAGATGTACGAAAATTATAATCGTTTTTGTAACTGCACTCCGATGAGGTGGCAAATAAACGTTTAAACTTTAAAGTAATAATGAAAATAATCCTCAAAAGTTGCAAGTTTGCTGTTCAAGCTTGAAAGAGTCTTAATTTCGTAATTCATCTCGTCTAAACGTGAGATTCCTGCTTCGGTCGTGGTCAACTCTCTCATGCTTGGCGCGTGTGTCATTTCATTTCATTTCCAACAGCTCAGTTCCTATATATCTAGTTATATACCTATGAACATGATCATCAATATAATTTGCAATATAAAAGTAGGCAGTTTTCTACATGGATTCAAATAAATTACAATAATTCAATATCAAAAACAAAATCCACTTACAACAATCTATATTCATGTGTCCGGATTATAGCTACAGGTCATAACACCAATTTTGGCTGTACTATAGCAGATTACATACTAAAATTTGTGTCTGCTCAAATGAGAAGTTTATGAAGTAGATGTGCAAAGGCTAAACTCCAAGCTAGACTTATAATTTGCTACAACAGCAGGCTATCATTAGGAGCTTGATAAAATAAAAGTACGGTAGTGAACCGTGTACACGGTAGCCTACTTCGTGGAGTTTAACCAGTTGGAAAATTATCCACAGCCACTCTCCTGCTACTACGACGAAAAGTACGGTATAGAGTTTCAATTAGGTTTTACAGTACTGTCACAGTTACAGAGCAGATCGGCTAGAATGAGAGAGAGAGAGAGAGAGACAAGCCAACGGACGTTTGAAATGTTTGAATGGGTTGAATTCCTTGTCTTGATCTCTACATATAAGTGCATGCCTATAAGTATACCTAAGTAGCCACACTCTGTAGTGGCTGAAGCTCATAGAAATATAGGCATGCCAATTTAAATTGTACCCAGTGCTAATCTTTAGAAGCATGTGAGCACTTACGTTGTAAAGATAACAATAGGTCTCCCCCATGGAGCTTTATCTGTAACTGTTAACGGCTCATAAGACAAGGCCATCGCAAGGACGTGCATTCCTAATAATTCCTAAAGACACACCAAGAAAGTCAACTAAAAATACATACATGGAGCGGTTATTTAAAAGTACATAGACAAGAGTGCCTATAACTACTTTGATCTGTAATTTTTCAGTAGTGCATGCATATATATATATAGACATAATCGTACTTCAATAGTACCGTACATGCACATAGGTATCTATTTATCATTTGGTTTCTAGTCTTGGCTTGGCTTGGCAACCTCACAGCCTCAAAGATTGATGCACTTAACACACTTTTGATATAGCTGATGGCTACTGGTATTTATACAAATTCATTTCTATAGTAAAGTTAAGGATTAGACAGCTTCTTGAGTCTTGAGGCTTGAGTCTGTCTTGAGTCTTGTATCTTGTTATACATAATTCACACACGTGCACTGCACTCCGTTGCTCTGAACTGAACTGCACTCCCAGCAGTAACAATAGTCAATCGAAATTAATAACGCGCACTCGACGTCTCATGTCTTCAGACTTGCCACTTTTAATCTTTCCATTCACAGATACTTTTGCTTGAGTTGTCTCTTTCTATGTCGTATTTATTTGGGTAGCTGTCTTGCCAGGAGGCATGCAAATCAAGTAGGCAATATTCGTAGGTAAGTTGGACTCTGTAGCGAATGAAATAGAAATTAAAATAGGAAGGAACATATTTATTTATGCATTTAATTTATAGGCAAGGATATTTTATAGTTGGGAGGACCGATCATGACAAACAACGCGTAAATGCCTGAACTTGCAAGGAAAGATTTACCATGTCCATTGTCAATGTACATAGACAGGTGTACATACGTATGTACATACATGTGGGTCTACGGTCCTTGTGCCGGAGGTGTCAATACTGCTTTGATACCTGCGTGAAATGAATATAATGAATGTTAAATTACTTACACGATCATGTCCGCAAGACAAATTGACATTCTTTCTGAGGAAATTTAAGTAGGACAGACATTTTCGTGGACAGCTTTACACACTTCACACACACTCCTGCCTAGGTACTTGAGTCTGTAAATTCGCAAATTGTTCTTCACAGTTTTGATAAATCCAAGTTAAGCCTTCGGTCTGGAAACTTTGCCGCATGAATGAGTAAAAACGATCGTGTAATAATTCGTCGTAAAGGTATGTACCTACCTACGTACAACGTAGCAGTAGATTGCTATCAGTAATGCATTATTTTTTTTTGCATTCTTACAGTAGTCATTATTGACTGATTAAATTTACGAATTACTCATAGTACCTTGGATTGGAACATTCATCACCTCACTTTTTTATGTAAGCAAATCAGCAAGTAGCTTGAATTACAGCTATGCAGACAGTTTCTGCACCTACAGTAACTACATAGTAGCTACTAACCTAGGTTACTTTATTGATCTGCATAGATAGCTCAATTACGCAGCACTTGACTACTGTAGCTGTGATAAAAACTTGTGGGAAATGCTCGTTCGAGAGGTGCTCTCTCATTCGTCATAAATGTAGCTCGGTCTGTAAAGTAGCTGCTGCGGCACTGCTTTTGTTTGTACCTCCCTACTTTCTGCGCCCAGACAGTTGGCGTTGGCAGGCATATCCTGGTAGGAAATGCAAAGGGATTATAATTTAATGAGATGATAATTCAATTACTTAAAAATATAATTATTATTTCTATACAATACGATACGTCATTATAGTCGTATCGAAAAACCACATTATAAATAGCCCTCGTCTTCCTTCTCGACAATTGAGTTTGAGTGAGAATAAAGAATGCTGACTACTGATTTGGAAGATTTGGTCTTAAAACATGGAATGAAATGAAATAATCAAGCGTATTTACCTACCTACCTACATTCATTAAACGCATGTGTGAATTTTCCTAATTGAACACATAATAAGGTAGGATTTCCGTGGCATGCATAGGCATAGAGCATACCAGGTAGTAGTATGTAGTCTAGCATACACAGAAAGAAAGTGAAAGTGTGGGATTTTTCTTGAACGTCTGGCTGACTGACTGACTGACTGATGGCTGGTTTCAAACTAAAGGATATTTCTTAACCACTTTTATATCCTTATTAAAATATATGCAGAATATATATACATTTCTGACTATATCACCATACATTCGAATATATTAATAAGCAAATCTAAATTAATTCTGACTTGTAAGAGATAATATCCTTTGAGCGCGTATCTACTAGGAAAACCGGCCGTTTCTAAAGCCGTGACTCTGTCTGTATTACTTTATGTGTCGTGGATACTTTTATACAGACCTACTGTAATTTTTTTATTACTTTCCGTCCGTTAATGCAGATTATCTATAAGAAAAATCTACTGTTGATTCCGTACATACATATTCCCTTTAATACCGTTATTAAGCTTTGATATGCTGTACAGTCTAAGGTAAATTATATAAATATTTAACATTACTTAATTGTACACCACACTCATTGACTCTCTGTCATCATCATCATCGTCGTCATCATCATCATCATCTGCAATCTTCAATCTACACTACTGTACTGTCCTGCGCTGTGGTCTCCAACAAACTGCTTCTGCATTGATAGTATACGTGTCCAAGTAACACGCTTCCCTTTTGGACTTTGAGACCAAAGGAGCTGAAAAAAAAAATAAGCCGAATTATTATGTATGATTATGACAGTATACTACAATTCAGTTTTTACTTTCAAAAGTAAAAAGCAAAGTGGCGACGGCTTCAGAATTGCGTGAACTCATCCTTAGAAATTTGATCAAGCAAACTTTTAAGCTGTCACATGGAATTTGTCAACAATTTTTCGTTACGTAGTGTATTATAAAAATATAAATGAAAATAAGCTTCGTCATTCATCATCTTTGTCTACTTTGTACACTGCCGGCAGGGCAATGAGATGTGATGGGGCTTACACTCTTGCTTTGGCAGGAGCGTCTCCATCCGCGTCCAACTTACTTCAACAAAGCTATACCTACCTATAGTTGAGAGTTGACAGAATAATAGCAAAAGCCTCTTCATTCCAGCCAGCCACATCCCATCCAATCTAATCATGCATTTGAAATATTGCAATCATATCAAATAGACACATCGCATCAGGGCATTGAATGGCGAATGATTGCAAAAATAGTTTAATAATAGTAATTCATATGCACTTTTACTACCACGTTACTACTACTACTACTACTACTGTGTACACACAAGAAATAATTCAAGTCATTTACCTGCACAGGTGGAGAGATAAGTACGGAAATAAAAGTGCAAAGGAAGAAACAACATAAACAAACATAAAAAAACACAGTCGTTCTCACTAGTTTGAGGCCGACATTATATTATATTATGCGAAAATTTCAACGTCAAATATTAAATAAAGGGTAACACGTTATGGAGTCAAATACCTACACTTTTCGCAAAGCACTAATGTTTGTATATGCATTTGCTAGTACGTTTACATACGGTAACTGTATTGTTAGTAAACATGGGTACTGACTGATAGTGAGTGGTGGGATGGGATAAAGTATTATTTAGCTAGCCACTTGTCATTTACATTATGTATAATTACCGCTTTACTTGTTTCACTGTATATTATTACCTTCATTATTATTCTTCAGAGTCGTATCTAGAGCCTCTCACTACAAACTATAAAAAAAAGTGAACAAGAAATTCCTTTGAATAATTCTACACGTGAATACGGTTATCACAAAGTAACGTAGTAAAAAAAACCATGGTTAGGTAGTGTACACAAACTCCGTATGATAGATGTATACCTACTCACATAATATATAGGTATGCAGGTGCTTTGAATTTGGAATGAAGATAAATATGCAAATAAACTCCATTCTACGTTGTTGTTTGTGAAATTTCGCTAAAATGCAGTAGTACTCTCAAAAGACAATATTATCATTGCTCCTCCTAATGCTAACGTTCGACTTACTTTTGGTTATGACAGTGAATCGTGAATCTCAATATAATTGTACACAAAGAGGAAGAAAACAGACATTTTATGACGACCACTACTACTATTTTTTTTTGTCTAATGAATTTTAAAAATCGTTAGGACTGTTAGGAGACCCTATCACTTATCACAGGGAGGCTTCGAAGATCGAAGATCATACACTCCATAGGAAGAGAAGCGATCAGTCAATCACCATAATAATGCTTAATTCTCATTGCATAGTGCTAATGTCATCAAGTCCCCTATAGGATGACTTCTCTGTACTGTAATCATCCTCATTTGATCATTTGGGAAAAAACAAAAATCAAATTTTATTGGTTTGATTCCTTTACGTGGAAGTTCGACTGGGTCACTCTCAAGTATAAATGAATTTAAATGGCTAAAAATTTTATTCATGAAATTCAACTAGTATGGATCGAGTATGCTTGGAAATCCCAAGTTTTTTTTTGTTGAAAGCCTCTTGCCAGACGGAGAAATCCTCAAGACACCCAATGAAATGAAAAGAACGGAAGGCGACAAGACGAGATAGTAAATTTACAGGAACAATAGTAATATAATAATTGTTGGTCGTTCATAGGTACGCTTCATTATGGCAAATCGCACACCACAATGAAAACTAGGCATACTTACTACAACTTAACCTCGCACTGTGAGAAAATCATCGAAATCCAACTATTGTCGTTAACAAGATAGCATCATTTGAAGGGAAAAAAAGGTGCTAATGCATTTTCTGGTGGATTAAGACTTTCATACCATATCTGTAATATCAATACCACTACTGCATAGTATCTACTCTGCTCCTTTACCTTTCCGTCTTGACTTGTGTTGAAGTTGGAAATGGAAATGGTGACCAAAAGAAACTTGTTCAAGAATCTAAATTATTTTGCAAATATACGAATGCAAAAGGTGGCTGTACCATGGTTGTGACTGTGTGCGAATATTGTACTGTAACTTCCTGAAAGAACTCTATTGTTATTAGTACAACTACCTACATTGACTCTTTTTTATGCTTATAGACGTAACTTCTTATTATTATGAGACAAGTGTAACATCAACCCACAGTCCGAGGAAATAAGAGCGAACTAATGAAATTAACGTGCCAGCCTACGTAATATATCAGCAGGAGGGGTTGGAAACGATCGAATGATATTAGATCGACATTATGCATACACCGGTACATATATATGTTGACAGGGAACAAAATTAAAAGTGAATAAAGTGTGAAAATATGTTGGAGTTGGAAGTGCTTATTATGTCATGGAGTCATTGACAGAGTATAAGATTAGGTTTTATTCCTTTTATAGTTGGCTTCCTAATGGATTTTGTTTGTTGAGCCTGTTGAGAAGTAGGTACAAACATAATAATCACATGTCAACGGAAGGAATAATATGTAAGAAGCTACGTATGTACTACCTACGACTGATGTAAGAAAAAGCCGACATAATTGTAACCATTATTCTTGGAATAATACATTATTTGCATACAGTGGAATACGAAGTGACAGAAAAGATGAATTTCCTGTAGAAATGTGGGCAGAGCTGATCAAAGGAATACCGAGTATAAATGCTCAAGGAGTTAATTATGATAACTAGCACAATTCTAATTATTACACTTTCCAAATGAATGGTGATAATAAAGAAAGTCAATACTAATTATTACTATTCCGATTTTACTTTTTAATTATTTTTAGTAAGTATTTCTGTACCATTCTTTATGAATTCAGTTTGTATATTCATTCATGAACAAAATGAGCCGATCTTCAGCTTTTACAACACCGACTATTCAGTTCAGTCATTCATGTCAGTTTCTTCTGCGGCGTCCTTTTTGCTTATAACTGTTAATTAGTCCAAGTTATGGTGACCCTTTGAATTAAATAGTGAATTGACTGAGTACATTTAAATTGTAGTGGAAAGCAAGCACATACCTTTATGTATCGAATAACATTGTTTGTGACTTCGTCAGTCGTTCCTTTTGAATCCCGTTTTTCAATTTCTAAAAAATGGAGCAGGCAGCAGGCAGTTGCAGTTCGTAGTGTAGCAGCAGTATCTAAACAGAAAACACACGCAAAAAAATAAATGTTAATTTTAATAAATACCTCTATTAACTTTCATTATATTTTCCCTTGTGAAGTAATAGTCAAGCGCAGCTTTTGTTTGACCGGAAATAAAAGTGTAATAATGTACTTCCACTCTTGGTTACGTTAAAATCCATTGAATGACATATGAAAAATGTTAAATACTTCACATTTCACATGTCGATGCGTATGAACTCTGTACAAGAGCATAGCGAAATGGAAGTTTGGCCTTTACTATAATAATCAGCGTTTGATATCAAATATCAACGCACAAAAACAACAACACAAAATATGAACACGATATGTGTAAACAACCAACTTCATTTATCTGGTATTTAGCTTTATGGATGGATGCAAGAGCAAACAGTAAAAGCTTTGATGTTAATTAAAATACAAAAAAAAAATGAAAAATGAAAGGCGTCAAAAAATTAAACTCACTGCTCTCGCACTAATGGAAGCGTAACAATTATTTTGTCTTTAAGTGTAACTAAGAATTAAGAATTACATTAGATACTGGATTGCCACACGTGTGATTCAGCAGAACACGTAAACGTCAATTAATGTGCTGCGTATTAACTATTAGCAAAATAAAAGTTGAAAAGAGAGAATATTATACATACATACTTACTATACACGAGTGTTAATTACAACGTTATATGTACTTACTAAAGATTTTATATATTAAAATTGAACAGCTATCACTATCACCACCATTAGCTCTTAATTCTTCCAACGTGAAAAACAATGCCTGCATTCAGTACTATTATAATTAGTATAATTAAACGTAGCATGTAATTTAGAGTACTGTAATATATAGTATGGCATAAGACAGTGTACTTATACAATTAAAACTGCACGTGGACGGAATCTAGACTAGTATTGTGAATTTTTTTGTAAAGCTCAATGCATTGATCTAGGTAGCTATGTATACTTACTTACCACCTATGTACACTCTGCAGTTATGTTTTTTTTTAAATGGTGGAAATAAACGGTATTAGTTTGTGGAAGGTACGTACATGCGTTTAGGATTTTTTAAACTAAAATTACAATGTTGAGATGAAGGCCTTTGTAGAATAAAATGAACCATGACCACCAAGTCAAGCCAGTAGCTACAGACATTCCTTTTAAACCATTTCCACAAGATAATTAAACTGTGCACTTACGTGTGTGTCCCACTACTACAGATAGGCACTGTATACTCTCTATAGACACTCTATAGCAGTTTGTCAATGCCGCCGTGTTGGCGGCAAAAGCTGCACAAAAAAAATGGAGTGCCACAACAATTTATAAGATAATAATAAAGCGTGTCGATCCGTCCGATGCGATGCGATGAAGCCAAAAACTGTACCACACTGCTGCCTGCTGCCTGTTCTTACTGCCGTCAGTGTTTCTGCTAAATGTACTAAGAATTGGTGAAGATTATACACGCAGACCATTTTTTTCCCCCCATTTTTCTTTAAATTGGCTAGTATTATATTATGAATCGGTATAAATAATTAGATAAGCGTCTTTTGAAATTCACCATTGTTAGTAGTTGGAAAAATGTCGTATGGAAATGAAATACGGCCATGCTGAATAATGGTAGTAGAAAATGTGTGTATGAGCTAAGGTATGTACTCTTAAATTATGTTTTATTTAGTAAAAGCGAGTAAGTATACACACATTTGTTCATTTTGGTTTTTGGTGACGGTGGTAGAAGGTAGTGATGGTAATGATCTACTTTTCTGACTGTATTTCGGTAAGTGCACGAATTAAATTGATACTTGGAGTAAATGAATGACTGACTGCGCCGAGAACTTCAATATACTATATAATAATAATTTTTGTATTGTAGTAGGAGATAAAAAAAATTAGGGCACTTCAAAAATCTGCAAAATTTATTACTTTTCTTTCATCTTGGACGCTACTATGTTAAAAATAATTATTATTGGTGCAATGCAGTATGCATTTGTTGTAAATCTCGACAGTTGACAGTGGGATAGTAACAGTACACAGTTGAGACGTAGCCTCTGTACTTACTACTTACTAGTACTTACCTTTCCTCCCAACTAATGAATGTGAGCCTACCTAGGTATTATAGTTGAAAAATGACGTCGCTCTGTAATTTACATGACTTGGTTGTAATTAGTTTAGGCATAGAATTTATAGATATTGCAATCTCAAGTTCTCAAGTAAGAAAATCCCATAAATAATTTATATGCTCGATATTTCTTCAGACTTACTAGTCAGAGGCTACTGTTCGCATTACAATTCAATTCAAATAGCAGTGCGTCTAAAACTAGTAAGTATAATGTAGGGATGTATAATAAATAATACATACCTAGCTATTGGCTCATATTTGAGTGTCGAGTACATAATTCTCTCTCAATTTGTGTAATAGTAATCTGTATAAAGTGTAAAAATTAAGTCGTGGTTTTCAGCTTAATGATCACTCCTCAATGAAATGATACCACCGCAATAATGTATCTCGATCGAGTATTGTATTAATTCTAATTTAATGACCTTAGTGTCAATCAACAAAATAGATTACATGTTTAAAAATGGTAAACCAACAAAGTGGGCTTGCTCTCAAGGTAGATCTCGATGCACACTGCACTGTACAATCAGCATACAATTAGCAAAATGCCAAATGCAAATAAATAGTACAGATAACGTTGAACTCGATCAGGCCAGCATTAGTTTCATATATTCTATTATTCTGTATGAGTGCTCAACTTTGAGTCTAGAATGAACTTTACGTCATCGTCATCGTCCAAGATGAAAGACTGTAAAAGTCAAATCTCACTAGTCATACGAACTTAAAGAAAGACAATGAACAATGCATTAGCACTCGCATTCTTTGACTGACTTAAAACTAAAGGTGCGCAGCAACATGACACAAGAAATGGCTTCTGACAGAGAGCCAAGATTAAATAATGTAATAATTATTATTTGTATGATAGCCATCTCTCTCTCTGACTAGTGATATTTCCGTGAGTTCGTGCTCAGACTCACACAGTCACAGTCACACCGTGGGTAAAGATAAGGAAACAATACCTGGCTCTATATTAGGTATATCGAAATCCGTACTATACTGTACCTTCCTATATAAGTATAGAGATCTAGAGTGCATCAACATAATAGGAAATGCAGATACATTTTAAAAAAAGTGAACGAGTTTATACTACTATCGATTGCTAATTTCGATTTCGATGCAAAGTTTTTTCTTACAGTATTAATTTAGCCCGCATCGCCCCATTAATGTAATCGGTCCTATCGCATCGGTGTACGGCACAGTGTAGGTATATGGTCATCTGTGTATCTACATTTCTTTTGCTATTTTTGCTGAGTATAGCCTTTCATTCATGCAAATCTTTTGGTCGTGAATTCATTGAAAACAAAAGTCTAGTAAATGGTTGGTAAAGCAGCTGCTAACAATATTAGCAGGATTTAAGTAGAGTACAGCATGTGAACAGAAGCCGTAGTTTTCAAAGAAAGACGCTTCCGTTATATTTCATTATTCCTGCTTCCGCCTTTGATTGAAAAGATACGTACTATCACATCAACCCAGTAGTTCCTTTTGCGGTGCATTTCATATTGTATTCTGCTATATGCAGAATTGTAGAGCTAACAAGAAGTAATTATTATTCCTGTACGACATGAACCCACCTAATAGGTATACATTTCAAATCATTTTTTTTATACTCCGTAGCCCAATTTACATGCTAACAATACGAGTATGTTTGAAGTTTGTTTGAAAGTGAATAACTTGCATAATGAATTATATAGGTACATACATATACGTGTTATGCTCCTCACGGCAGCTTGACTTACATCCAGTTTTTTCTATCCTAGCTGCATGAGTCCCTGAAATAATAAAAAATGACCATTTTTTATGTAGCTACTAATACTTTAATAGATGGTTGCAGATTCTGACTTGGAAATTCTACTTCATTAAGTAATAATATTTATGCATAGGTAATATTTTTTAACGCCAACTTTCTGTTTGACATAAATGTCCTCGTGGCCTCAAAAAGTAAAAAAGGGCTTTTTAAATTTGAATAGTGTATACTTTACTTTGCATAAGGAAATGCAAGTTGGATCAAACCCTTTGCTCTTGGAATTAATCAAGAGGCACAGCCCATTTCATAACATTTTTAAATATGCTCAAGAACTTTTGGAAAAAGTATAGGCCTGTTAGTTGGATTTTCCTTCCTCTATAATCGTTCATCGTTCTTTAGTCTTGTTGGTCCCTAAATATTGTCACACATATGTAGTAAAAGTAGGCACATGCTAAAAAGCTAACATTCGACTAATGATACATCTTGAGGTCATTCCATTTGCAATGAACAACGAAGAGTGGAGGAAAGTGCACCCAGATTATTATCTAGGTGCATTAATTGCTAATCAAATCATTGATTTAACCAACTAGTTTCCTAAAGGATATCTGCGTGTAGAACCACCGTTATAAAAAGTGAACCTTGTTGTGATGGTAATCTCGTTGTTCATTAGGTCTTAAATATAGAATATTATCCTTTTTTAATTTCTCTACGTGATCTTGTACTCTACTGCAAACTACCATGCAAACTATATGTACGTAGTAAGCTAGATATTTTTATGGAATGATCATCACTCCCTAATTGTGTTCTGCACACAAAAGCTACCTTGATCTTGACGTTTATTATTCCATTTAGAAATAATATATCAAAGTTGGAGCCAAAAAGGAGTAAGTTTGACCGCGTCCAGTATGTAGATAGTAATAATTGCATATATGAGTCAAGTACAAAAAAAAATATCATTTCTTTCTTTCTCTCAAATGGAAATGTTGACTTTAATTTTTACACTGTGGACTGTATGACTTTCGTAGTTTTCCATTTCATTGTATGGTATGACATGCACTCTACCAGTACCTAAAGAGTTAAATTAACCATTTAAAAATTTCATTCAAGTCGAATTATAAGAAAGTTGTACTTGAATGAATGAAATCCAGTTATACATACAAGTATGCACATGTGAATAATATAGGGCCATGGAAATATTAATAATAAGTATAAAGAGCAGGTAGCTATACACACAAGCATCAAAAATCCACTCAATGTGAGAGTTCAACAATTGTAATTGCAATAGCAAGAGCAATGCAATGGCAATGCTCGCATTTCAAAAGAATAATAATAATTCTGAATGACTCTACCCAACGGTAAATATTAGAAAAAGAAACTTCAAGTTCTAAATTAAGAACTCCACAGATACTACTTGAAATCTTTAATTTCATCTTTGTTGAATCATATAACAATCTCACACCTAACCGATCCAACCTAGCACAGACAGACAGAACAAGAGCGAGGTATGCATACATACCTAACCTATACATATATGTGTAGGCAGTAGGCTGAGTAGGCAGTAGTGCAATGGTGAAATCATGTCAGACAGAACCAAAGAAATTGATCTGCGAGTTAACTCACTCTCGGACTCTAGACTAGGCTAATAAAAGCATACCAACAATCTCAAAGTTTCCTTTTATAGTTCATATTCGTATGTTACTACATACATATCTGTATTAATTCTAAAATACTACAATATAATTCTTATAGTTATATCTGTAGCTGTCTAGGCTGGGTGGTCACGGTAGCTATGTAACCTTCATACCCAACAATTTGTCAATAAGGAACTATCTAAGCTGCATAATGTAAAAAAAATGTATCTGAATTTTGTTCTGTTGTTCGCTAAAAAGGTAAAGGAACCGTATCCATCGTCGAGTATGTTTAACCATAACAATAAATCGAGAAGGTTAAAAAAACATTTTTTTAAAAACAGTACTACGTACCGATAAAGCATATGCCTTTGTATCATTCAGGATTCTGCATATTTCGTTAAAAAGTTTCGTTCGTGAAAGGTAAAGGCAAATGACCTGACCTCTAAGTACACACTAGCAGATATCTCCGTCTTGTTACAGTTAGTTTTAATCGCTCTTCTAACTTAAAATTGTGATAATTTAAAGCACCTACGACCGACGTCAACTCAAGTCATTTAACTCAATTGTATGTACTTGAAATATAATCTGAGATAAGCATTCGCATCATCACACTACGCACTGCTGATCTGCTCTATATATGTACGTACATATCTGTGTGTCCATCCATTACAATGTCACTGAGCCACACTTTTGACACTTGTAAAATGGAAACTGCAGTCTAGATGAGTGTCGTACAATTTTAAATGTCTCATTATTATTCAGTGAGAAATGACTAGCATTAATTAAGATTAACGTTCAGTCACTATGAGTTCTTTAATTTTCTCATTCATTCCTTTAGAGTTCATTATGGATTCATTTATAGCATCCTAATGGTTTCCACTATTCTCGTGGAAATTGATGCATACGTACATATCTGTTGTTAGATCTGAAGAGTATTGGGTGACTTAAAGTGAGATCTCAAGTTACTCTTACTAGTTAGAGGAAATACAGAGGAAATTTTTAGAGGGGGACACAACATGTGATACATGAGACATGGGTGAGATGAAGAAAAGCCAACAGTTGAAACCTGAACTGTCTCTTCTCTCTGCTTTGCTCTGCTCAGCAATGTCTTTATAAGACAATTAGAGCAGAAAAGAAACCAGATTTTTCTTTGACACGTGCTTATAGTTTGGAAAATGCAGTATAAGCGTTTTGTAGCCGTGAATGATAAAGCCGCAGCACAGTCTTTAAACATTTGCTTCTATTGTACTGCACAGGGTGCCATATGGCATGAGTCAACATTCTACGAACGATTAATCATGCTTTGTTTTTCCAAAAATTAACTAAAGCTTTAAAAAGCAATAAAATAAAGGAACTTAATGCCCCAAAATCCATAAACTGGCCATGTGAATGGGAGACATGCATCACTACGCGTGATAGGCAATTAACGCAATTGCTAATCTGAAGGAAAGTTCAAAGGATTCTCCCAAACAAAACCACAGAAGACAGAAATGATACAACGATGCATAGCTATACAAAGTAATTTGTTTTTTTTGTACCCCAGCACCTTCCAATAGCAATACTCAGAACTGAACTTCAGAATTTATTTAATGTCCTAATTTTTCATTAGTGTGCATCATTTTTTATAAAAATACATATTACAGGCTACTGACTTGCTTCGTTGTTCGTTCAGGGCTCTTAACACGGCTGGCTAGTAACTTTTGTTATTACTTCAGCTTCGGAACTGTACATAATGACAGACAACCTCAAGAGAGAGAAATTCTCAATCAAACATCAAAATAATAATTTAAGGGAAAAAAAGCTTTCGGCTTTTAGCTGATGAGCTAAAGTGTAGTGTAGACAACCACAACCTTAGTCAATAACATCAGTTGAAAGGTTTGGCTGGGGGGCTGAAATTGATGTCGATACAATCCAACAGCCAAGTAAACCGTGATAGATTGAGACTCACGTCACTACAGTAGGTTTCATTCTAAGTTTCGCCTTCAGCATTTGACTCCTTTTAGGTGCTTACACTTATAGGATAGTGATGCTGATCATACTGATGAACCTCCAGACCAGACAGTTTGCAGACAGATGAGAACACTATTGCATGACGATAGTTAGTTTAGCTAGGTATCCCGTGTTCACACGGAAAGCGTACTTATGCATCTGTAAAAAAAAGTTTCATTTTCATTAGTATTATTTGGTTGGATTAAATTCATTTGGAATTGCAAATATCTAACTGAAAAATCTATGTTTGTTGATGCAATTTACAGCAACTTGGCGTATTTAAAGAAACTCTAAAAAAAGCGTCGTGCACTTCCGTTAAAAAATGTACCAGCCCAAGTCAAATTAATTATTTTGGGCGATAAGCTTTTTTCGCAAAAACTCCCTCTACACATTACACATAATAAGTTCGGCTTCAAAATATCATAATATATCATTATGTATGTTTGGCAAGGCAGTGAGCTCTCTATTATGTATTAAAACTGAACTAGTACTAGGCTTTTTCTTGGAGATTTCAAAATTAAAAATCTTGCGTCCTTCAGAATTAAAATTTAAAATTGCATAGGTGTACTGCTAACTGCTACTTCTATAGAAATTGGGATAATGTGTGGATTTTGCCACATTCTTTAGTCAGATAGGTAAATGTAATACTGACACAATGCGCAATGTAGGTATTTTTAAATAATATTTTAATATAGCTATTATTTTTCATTAATGTACTTGCAGTCCTACCGTGATATAAAACAGTTGTATGTAATTTAAAAGCTCTAAGTGCGGTGGTTGCCTTCCTATTGTTCGTTGAATGCATACATCTTCACTTTCTTCTGACTAGTGTGAGATGTTCTGTCCCACAAAGATACATAAATACTGTGAAATAAGTAACTACTGACAATTACGTAGCCTTGCTCCGTCTAGCGCAAAACGTTGGGGAATTGCATCATATTTTGCTTTAATGCGATTTTATTTGAAACAAAAAAAAAATTTTAATTTCTCGAACAGAACTGTCATTGTCAAAGTGTTTATGAGTATGTAGACGGACGCCATTGTATTTCAACTTCAATTAGTACAAGTAGAGTGTAGAAGGTTTATATTTTTGGAACGAATACTAATTATTTAATTTTGTTTTGTCACATTTCAGTACGTATGGGGGCCCTCAAACTTGCATCACATATGACGCCGTCAATAATGCTTATGTTCAAGCAAGGAAATATGTCAGTAAGTGCAAACACACATGGACATAACAATAGAATTATATATTGTTTTAAGTCTTGAGCAAATTTCTCCTTAAAGTATTCCTCACAAGTTTGATTTAAATGTAGACATTAAGATTAGATATCTGATCTAGCAGTCAGATTAAGGTTGTATGTACTATATGTACAGCTTAAAACACTATGGACTATTGCTTAATGTTGAATATGCTAATTTTTAATTGTGTTCATGAAATGGGACCACAGTCAACAGTAATCCTGAATTCAATCATTTATCAACTGATATTTTGTAACCTGTGGGTTCCGCTGCGGACTTGAGAGACTTGATTGATTCCAGTACGAACGACTATTAATCAGATTCTATGAATGATTTAATATTTACAGGAGTGGTCGAGAGACGAGAAAGATACCAACATGAAGAATTAGCTACCGTTGGGGAGCTTGTCTTAGAAGTCACGCGAATTTTAGCTCGAACGTAAGTCATTTTTCTAAATTCGTTGTTGTTTTGATTAATTTGAAAAGTTACCGAAGTTGATAGTTATCTAAAATTATGTAGGGCTGCTGGTAGCCAAATGCCTAATCGTTTTTGTTTTACCCATTCTATCCTTTCTCCGTAAGTATTATTTTAAAATCCCTGTCACCTAGTCGCCAAGGAGTCAACGTAACTAGGTAGATAGCCATGTCATTGCCTTTAAAATATCCTAGTATATTGAGTGCCATATGGATTGCTAAAATATTTACGTATTTAGACAAACCACAGCACTATCTGTCTGTATGACGTATATGTTGAACGTTTTATTACTATAGTTACAGATAGGACACGCAATTGATAATGTGCCTAAGGTAAAGGTAGTATGTATAGCAATGTCTGATTTAGTTTTGTGCTTTAAGAGTATTGAGGAACTTCTTTTATGTCAGAAGTTGCGTGTTAAGTTGTTATTTTGTGATGAGAACAAGCGTCAACAATTTGGAAATGACGCTCATCTCTCATCATATCGTATTATATAATTCTTGAAGGAAAAATGATTGCATTGCAGTGAGTTATACAGTGAGTACTTGTAGTACTACCTAGTTAATTAAAGGGACGAATTAGAATTAGAGTAGGTTTTTGCACCAAAGCATGCATTGAAGTCGGATGATTCGGTGTATGTATCAATAGTAATTATTGTGTTCAGGAAATATCTCCCACGCCCTGAGTGATAGAAATTGAAAGCAATTTTCAAGCCTGCTTGCAGTACAAAGGGATATTGAAAAATGAAATTTCATTGTTGGTCACTGTTTGGTCATCTTTGTAAACGACGGAGGCTCTGTTAGTCAGATTCATATCGATTATTTAGTAGGAAGATAAGCATATGAACGTCTGAATCCTTTTTATGTTTTTTGTATGATAGTGAAATTACTCAGGTATGTATTTTAACCATATGCACGTTTTTTCTTCTTCTAGGTATGGACTTTCTGTGGACGAAATCGAACACGGGCTTCCATTGATTGACACTTCAAAGACTCTTGTCCGCGAAGTTTGCCCTGCTTTCTTATCGAATGTCCATTGTCAACCTGGGAAGTACCGTCGTTATGATGGTCTCTGCAATAATCTCAACCATCCAACTTGGGGTGCCGTCCAATCTACTTTTGCCCGGTACGTCTTATTATACAAATCTCAACTTCCTTAATATTTTCTACCAAACTCTTCAGTGAAGTCTAAAAGTAGCCGACGTGCACAGGTCGCCGTACTGTAGACTGATTTTTTGTGGGGTCTGGTTGGTATTGCGCGTGTTGTATTAATTTTCAATCGGAATCTTCCTTTAACTAAAGAGAGTAGTTTTTGTACACCTTTTCTAAGAGCTGCAACCATTGCAGGTTTATTTCCTTTGTATGTAATACTGTTATTGCCAACGGAGCTTCCTTTTGTGTGAGTTAGAAAAATGTAATTCACTTTTACCTTTAGTTAGAAGTCTTAAATACCAAATCTTTTTCAAATTAATTCATCTACGTCTACACGTCGTGTTGTGAAAGGTGGTATGGATGTATACATACCTACGTAATTTAATCCGTGTCATCAATCGCTCAATGGTATTGCGTAGATGCTTGGTAATAAAAGTGAGTTCAAAGTAGTTTTACCGCATAGTAAGGTATTATGTCGTGAAGTCGTCCTCTGAATAGGATTATGTTGTCGAAACATCTTTGTCGGTCAACTTATTATTCAGTATGACGGAAAGATTTTATCGCTTGCACGGTCTCTGCGTCATTTTATAGCTACAGTTCACTACTTTTAGAATCGTGATTTTAGGTAAAAGTGCTTTACTTTCCATTTCTTTTTTCGCTCCAAGTGTTCATTTATCAGAAACGAAGATATTGGAAGTCTTAAGGAAGATAATAGATAATTTATTGAAACCAGTCGCATATATAACTCAATATGATACTCTATAATAATTCTTCCAATGGAATGCGTACAAAAATAATATTGTGAAAATATAATAACGACGAGAGAGATTAATGTTGACTTGTTGCGTCGCGTCTTGATCATTTCTTAACTATTATTTTAGATTGTTGAAACCCGTGTACGCTGATTATGTGTCTGAACCCCGTGTTGGACATCATGGCTCAACTCTTCCCCCACCACGTATTGTGTCCCGAACGATCCATCCTGACGAAGGCTACCACGATCATGCTGCAACTATTCTTCTTATTTCCTGGGGACAGTTCATGGATCATGACTTGACCCTTACAGCCACACCATTAGGTAACAATAATTCCTTTTATGATTGATGTTAACCATTGGATTGCGAAAAAATATCATTTAGCGTCCTTTTAGGTTATCGTGAACTAGTTGGTTTTTATTTGTGTCACCGTATGCTTCATACTCCCATAAATGTAAAGCCATTTGATTGATATGGGTTATAGATACATAGTTCTACTCTAACCTATACATACAGGGGTCATTAAACAATTGCGCCGCACTCTTCATAGTTCTGATCAAATTTTTCAGAAAAAATAATTGCCGTAAAACGGTACACTACTTATTTTTAAATGTTGTTTCATAAAAATTGTTTTGAATAGACCCTGTAACTCGTAATGAGCCTGAAGAATGCTGTCATCGTCCTCCAAATTCAAAAAATCCTTACTGTCTTGAAATTAACGTTCCTCATGACGATCCATTTTATGGAGTTTATGGAGTTCGGTGTATTGACTTTGTCCGTGGATTCCCTGGTGTTCGAGCTGGTTGCAGATTGGGTAATTATAGCGTTTCAATTTTCATATTAATATACACATAAGTTCTTAAACTCTGAGGGATTTACTGATATAATGTTCCAATATTGTTACTGTAGGTTCAAGAAATCAGTTTAACATTCTTACTGCTGTTATTGATGGTAACACTGTCTACGGTGTGGAAGAAGGTTTTGCTCGCTCCCTCCGATCTGGCTATGGTGGACTTTTGAGAATGAATCCAGTTTTTGCTCAGTACGGACTTCATGACTTACTTCCATTGAAATTGGATATCCCTGATGAAGGTTGCACGCGTCCCAATAGATCCATGTACTGCTTTGATGCTGGTAGGTTTTTTTTTAAATGTTTGCTTGTAGTTCTTGAAATTTGTTGTCATGTTTGGTGTAGTAGTGTTATTAATGTGATGACTATAAATTGTGTACAGGTGAAATTCGTGTGAACGAACAATTGGTTTTGACATGCATGCACACACTCATGGCCCGAGAGCACAACCGTGTTGCTCACAAATTAGGCGAAATCAATCCTCATTGGGAAGATGAGACTCTCTACCAGGTAGGTCTTCATTTACTTTTATGTTCCCCTGTGTCTCCCTTTGAAAGCTCATTACTTATTCTTGTCAAATGGTGACAGCCTTGCCAAGGGCAAGATTTACAAACGGACCGTAATTTACCATTTTAGTCTTTACTGGGGCGTGTAGTAGAGGGGAGAAACGCTTTTACATACCTACCCATAAAACAACAGCAAATTCAGTCTTGTAAAGCAATTATAACTATCTTAAATCCTAATGAACCTAGAAGGCTTGACAATCAAAAAGGGCCTAAAATATTTCCCTGATATTTAATTCTGTGCAGGGTATATTTCGGCTATTACTTTGCCTCCTGTAGGCTGCACTGATAAAGTAGAAAAATAAGAGAGTGCAATAACGTTTAATCAGTCAGGTTTAATACTTGACATGCTGGTGTCTGCTCTTAGGCATGGATGGACACATGCCTGCATACAAATATACAAATTTACATGATACACCGACATAAACTCCCGTGAATTATACTTCAGAAGTCAGTATTTTAACCTGTCATTTGCAGCAGCCAAGTTGGAGGCTTTGCAAAGTATTAACTAACAGTACCTACGCAGTATAAGACGCAATGAGACTTGTTAAAGAAAGAGTTAATTCAGTTTGACCGAGCAAACCGCGTCTGTCGGATCATTTCCCTTACCGATGGGACGCGCGACTGACTTGGGGATAAACAGGAACTAGGCAAGATTGCATTTTCATGTATGAAGATGAACAAACGCATGCCACACAGCGTATTATATTCATAGGCGGGCTTCAAGCAAATTTGTTGTTGTGACAAGATCTTTAGATCTTGTCGCATTGAAAGCCGGTAGCCATTTTTTGTCTTTGTTATGATTCTGGGTTTCAGGCGGTCAATAATTTACACATACAAAAGAATAGCACAGAGCTAACAAATTTTTAAGCTTTCAAATTCATTCCGACTCCACTGACAAGATTACTGGCAAGTTACTAAAACTATAGTGAAAAACATGTGCGTAATTAAATTTGTAATTTCTATAGGAAACACGACGAATCATCATTGCCGAAATTCAACACATCACTTACAACGAATTCCTTCCTCTAGTCTTGGGTAAAGAAGTCATGGCCAAATTTGGACTCCTGCTCCAGAAAGAAGTACGTTACACTATATTTCCTTCTTGGAAATGTTTTTTAATGACGTATTTATCAAATTTGCCCATATTCATATTGTTCTGCTTCATATCTATAGGGCTACTGGGATGGTTACGATTCAAATGTTAACCCTGCAGTTTTGGCATCGTTCTCCGCTGCCGCTTTCCGTTTCGGTCACTCGCTTCTCCCAACAAATGTTGAACGGTGGTCCAAAGCACACAAGTTTATCGGTAAGAAAAGATGGTTCTTTCGATTTTTAATTCCTTCTTAAAATGAGTCTTACGTGGAAATTTCATAATAATCTTACACATCAACCATTATTTTACTTTTACAGCTTCCAGACGTCTGAGAGATTTAATCCGACAACCTTTTGATTTATACCGTGCTGGTGTCATTGACGAATATTTTATGGGCATGTCCAATCAAGTCGCACAAGCTATGGATGACTCAGTCACACAAGAAGTAATTCTTTAATTTCTTTCAAATTAATTTATAGAAATATACTTACCTTGTATTTTAGATTGTACACATTCCTTTTTGCCTTATGAACGTTTCTTGTAATGCAAATAACACATTGAGCGGAAAAGTTAACCAGCGAGAATTTTGTTTACTCCTTTGTATAGGTTACCAACCATTTATTCCGAAAACCAGGACAGCCTTTTGGAGTGGATTTAGCAGCATTCAACATGCAGAGAGGTCGTGAATTCGGTCTTCCTTCCTACATGGAATACAGGTGAGCTCAGAATATATGTTTTGTTAATTTCAGTCAATTAATTCATCATGCATAAGTTTAAAATTATGTATACTAGAGTCATCAGCTCCACTTGCATCAATTTAAAACGCACAACAGAATTTGAAAAAACATTTTTTGTTTTATTTTAGAAAATACTGTGGATTGCCAGGAGCAGAGGGTTGGGATGATCTTTTCGGATCTATGAACAACATTACTGTGAAACGTTATGCCCAAATTTATGTTCATCCTCAAGATATTGATTTGTGGTCCGGTGGAGTTTCCGAGCGACCTTTACCCGGTGCCATGGTGGGACCAACTTTTGCTTGTATTATCGCAACGCAGTTCAGCAATGCCCGACGAGGAGATCGTTTCTGGTATGAATTGGGAGGTCTTCCTCATTCTTTCACTCTCGACCAGTTGTCTGAATTGAGAAAAGCTCGACTTGCCCGTATCGTCTGTGACAACACTGATATCATTGACACCATTCAGTTGTATCCTATGGTTCTTCCTGATCATGAAATGTAAGTACTACCAAAACTTTTCTTTGATGATTTCAATTGGATTTGATTCGATTTTGATTCATACTAGAGTAAGCAGTATTGTATTTTCACTTCAAAAGAAGTTCTTGATTTTAAATAATCTATATCACATTTTGAAGGTACTAAGGTAAGGTACCATACATAAGTAGGACATTCAAATACATACCGTGCATCAGCATTCCATACGGTTTCAGGTAGCTTACAGTGTCTTATGGGATTTTGGAGCACCTGCAGTGTAATGAGTTAAATGATGTTCGTATAAGTAAAAGATGATCAGAATACCTAAAACTTGACCTTCCAAGATTTTTTCTACTTGATGAAAGCTCAATAATGAGCTTGTCAGATCAGTAGTTCTATGTATATCAGGTCTTAGAATTGAATCTTAAATTGTGAATTGATTTTTACTAGACGTTCTTGAACCTTTCCCTTGTGTATGTCTGCTTTACAAAATTACGATCCATTCAAATTCAAGTACAAAATGTACAAAACAATATTCATGATTTTTTTCCTACTCGTTACATACAATTTTACTGGTGGGAGGATAGTGGGAATGTGAAGCTGGTATTAGATACCCACCTGCATTGCATACTCCTATAACAGAAGCATTACCGAATTGCATAGGATTTCTCTTGGGAGCGCAGCTTACCAGGAGAAGTAGTCAAGTAGAGAGTCTAATTAGACATTGATTTTCTTCTTTCTTTAGCAATCCACGAGTTCCATGCAGATCCGGTGTTCTGCTCAACGTTGACTTGAGTAAATGGGCCGACTACGGCGGTGGAGCACAATATTCTCATCAAACACCTGTCCATGTAAGCTAAATTATTTTGCATTTCCTCTTCGCCGTTCAATTCAATATATAATATTGCTCTTGTTTTCTTCCTGTACACTTTCTGATACATTTCAATATGGGCTCCCTTTGTTAATATTATGTAAAAGCACTAGTCAAGCGTCTCGAAAAGACATTTAGAAGGTATATGGGTCATCAGGTCGTTTCGTGATTCGATCATTCATACGAATCTCCGGTTTGAAATGGATTAGGGATATGATTTATGTACACAGTAATGACTAATCAGTGTTTAAATTGAACGAGCACGTGCCTTATATAAAGCTATACGTAAGTATCTATCTAATTATTTAATTATATACATAGTCTGTTTATATTGTACATACGAAATCTGTGTACGAAGGACATTTTTGTCATTTGTAAGTATTTTATCTAGGTATTTATCCATGCGAAGATCTTGAGCATTATTTCTCCGCATGAACGCGGAAATTCATAATATTTCATTTGATCTAGTCAGCTTATTTCGCTTGTCTGAGTCATTATTTTAGCTTTATAACTATACTTGTTAATGTGCGTCTATACGTGGGCGTTTCAGTATAGTGAGTATCATACTTTTGAAATAGCAGATATTTAGTGATTGTCACTAACTCACTTAAGTAGACATTAGCAGATATTACATAAATAGACAGGATGGGTAATTTCGTTTATGGTTTAGGAAATTGGCGTAGGTATTACGAATAATAATTATGAAGTCAAATACACCGTAGGATTATTAGATTCAAGTTTGTGTTTTATTAGCAGAGGCTCTGCAGCTGGCGAGTGCCCACATTTTTCAAGTATACCATGAGGCTACGACTAACCATAAATTATCATTGCTTATGAGGGCATGCTGCTCCTAGTCACTTTAATCCGGAAACACACAAGCTAATTTAATGTGTGAATGTTCACTCAAATCGAAAGCTAAGATACTATAATTCAGCGACACAAATCCATTACAAATTGCGAATACTGATAATGTATTGTCTGAGTCTAACTATAGTGAGTTCTCTCTCTCTCACTCCGACTCAGTATCAAATCAATTATCCTTTTCTTTCCTTTTCACGTTTCTGTAGAAGGTTAAGGCTACAGATATGAGCGCAGTAAGTGGGTGCATATAATTGAACTGTTTAACAGCGTGTCTAGACAGCAGTTGTGGTCAACATTGTACATTTTCAAGCTAAAGACTGATTCCACTTCTATGAGCTACCTGTCAGCACTCTCATAGGACGATTTAAATGGGCCTTTATTCTCTAGCAAGAGTAATTATGGTTAGAACTTGGCTCGGCTAGGATAATGAAGGAAGAAACTATTGTATTTATATGCTATTTATGTATATTTGGAATAGTTTCCTGCATCAGCAGTTGCACATTCATTCACACTTGTGGTGTCTTTTTCTGCGACACATTCCATACTAACTGTGGACTAATTCCGGATGTCAGCGTGTGTCAGTTTGGTCTCAGCTTGTCGAAGGACAAGCTCAGCTTAAAAGACTTTTTGTACTTACCACATTCTTTGAGGATATAGCATTCCTAAAACTACCTACCTGTACGTGGAGGTACATGTTGTCGATTTGTCGATTTAATAGGAAGACGTAATCATATTACAAGTAGTGCAGCCCTGTACTCTTTTACTGTAAAAAATCCAGTGTTTTCATCATTTTGTAATGCTTTTAAGTGTTTTCGAGCTCCGGTGACTGGTGCAGTAGACATATTTATGTACTTCACGTAGGCCAGACACAACAATTGACGACGTATGACGGGCGTCTTTAACACTGATTTTTACTAGTTACCTATAACTACTGAGTTAGGCTAAACTAGTGTCCTGGATATTTATAGCTGATGAGGCTGCCTAGTAGGTACAAACGTATAGATAGTTTGGTAGATTCTAAAACACTTTATGAGATCCAAGTGAGCGAAAAGGAATTAGGATTGTTTTATGGATTGCTGTAATTATGCGTCACTATTAAGTTCAAAAATGCGTGAAAACGGTGCAGCCAAGGTAATAGTGTATCCGCAATTTTGACATGAGCATTTAAAGTTCGCGTAAAGGAGAAATCGCTCGTCAAATTTGTATTTTGTCCGCACACCTTTGTAATAGTGAGATTCAGTAAGAAAATAATAGGATTCAGTATGATGAGATTGCGTTATTGCAGAAGGCAGGGTGCAGATGCATGGCGTCTTGCTGCTCTTGTAAGAGGCAAACCAACATGGAATCTAGCCTAGCGTGGAAAAAGATGTCGAATCAAAGTCTAATTGTGAAATATTGAGAGTATCCAACCAGTTACTGCTCAAAGGGAATTTGAGATGCCATTTGCCATGCACTGTCTTATTATCCTCTCTTGTCTATTTTGTTAGCTTGGAAATGTACGTGAAGAGAGTGAAAACTGTCTGATTACCAAACGCTGACGTTGATCATTTATTTAGTCACTACTTTATGTAATGTGATGAGCGCAGTTTCGAAATATACAGTTTATATCCCCCACTAACTTTTTTCCGCCTGATATCTATTTTTATTATATAGCTATATAGGTAGGTAGGTATGCATCTGTCGTGTAATGGATACACCGATCCTTGAGCAAGCAGTAAGACTTGTTGAAGATTTACCATGTTTAATATTTGATGCAGATTTTAATTTGTTATTAAGTTATTTGGTTGCATTACCTCCATTTGGAAATCATCCTTTTGATATTTTGGCTGTAATATTTGTATTCCACTACTGTGGGTTTAGTACTCATGTAATAGGGAACAACACTATTTGCATAATATCTTGAACTCCAAAATAAAGGCGCGTCTGTATTAGCCATCCTGGTCAGTCATTATTTGCTTTATCATAAAAGAGACTACGAAGATGCCATATACACAGATAAATATAAGATTTCAGGGATATTTGAATTTAACAATTTGCTTAAAATACTTTAATGGGTGTGAGCGTGGTGGTGTAAATTTAATTTGTAAAAATGTGTATAAAATTTATTCTGATGGATGGAATGGATTCAGGTGTCAGCTCCGCGTGGAACAGTACTAGTGCCTCAAGTACCCGAAACAGTCGTGGCCAATTTACTGCCTAATCATCAGCCGCTTAGCTCGAATCGAGTTGTTCGGACTTTCCATGGAAAGCCCGCTATGGCTAATATTTTCGGTGTTATCGGCCAGCCTGGTGTTGCCACTCAGCGTTTCCTTAGAAAATAATCTAAAAATTACTAATCCTATAAATAGAAATTAATAATAACAATAATAAATTGCTTTACTTCGTTCTTCTATCTTGTCTATATATTGTATCCTATAAATAATTATACACCTTACGTTACCTCTCTTTCCCCTTAATCAATGTACAATATTTTCCCCCCAAATTTAAATACACTTACGTACGCTCCTGGAATAAATCTATCAAATTCCTAGCGTCTATACAACCCCAATGTGATGCAACAGAATTTTGCTGATGCTGATGGGCATACTTATTCTATATGGTTTATATATATATATATAACTACCTAAGTATATTATAAGTTTGTACTTATTGTTAATAATGCTTATTCATGTGTGCTTCTATTATTTTTTTCTTATCTCTTTCCTGTCATTAATCTTAATCTTTTACAACTAATCAAGTGGCTTATGTCTCTTAATAACACTTTTAATTTTTTGTATGATGCTCATGGAAGATACAGTGTAAAAGTTGCGTAAAAAGGAATCATCGATTGACAATTTAATATTTCAAAAATAGCGTAAGTCATTGTTAGCTGTTACAGATACATATACTAGTTAGTATGTTAGCGTACCTAATTATACACTGGCAACAATCATTATGTCGTCATTGGATGAATTTCATTATAAAATCCATGGAACTATATTTACAAGCCACAAACTCCAGCTGCGTGTTTTAGATACCTAAAAAAGCTACTAGTAGAGCGCTACGTCGTACCATTTTCTTGTCGCTCTAATGCTGAATTATTATTTATTTTTCCATGTCATCTTGTTATCATTCCATCCAATTGATTAGCTTTGCGTGTCTGAGTGAGACGAGGAGAATGGAATACAATATGTACCTTACCTACTTTTTTTTTCGAGTATTACTTTTTTTTCGAGATGCGAATCTGTATCTCACATAATGAACCCTGACAGTGATACCTTTATCCAAGTCTTCCTCTGCAATTTATGCGTAGCAATAAGTGTCACGTTCTATCCTATCAATCTAAAAGTTTTTTTTTAATTCACTCAGTTGGCAGCTACTACTAGTAAAAGATTCCTTTGCACCTCTACTCAGTACCTACATTGTTTCTGTCGTAAAGCAAATCCGTATAAAAGATGAGATAGTGTGTGAGTGTGTGTGGGAGCGAGTGAGAGCTCTTTGCGTATAAGTGTTAGTGTTACATATACATACAAGTGCTGAAATTTTCAGTGAATGAAAGGAGGTAGTATTATTTAGAGAAAAATTAAAGTACCTGGTAATCCTTCATTCCTAGGAATGAATCTGTATTACTCATTCTTCCCAGGCAGAGGTCAGACTGCGTACTGTTGACTTTAGTAAATAATAATAATTTTACATTAAATTCAGTTAGGCAACACAAAGATCATTATAGAGAGAAATCAGGAGATAGAGCAACTAATAACTACGGAAAACCAAATAAACTGCTAGCAGTAATTTTATAGAAATGTTGAGAAAAAAAAACTTATAAAAACATGTGTATTTTGGTTGTTAAAGAGAAACAACAAACTTACTTTTAGTTGGAAGTTAATTACGTTGCTCTGATTCTGGCATTCCCTTTCATCAGCAGATAATTGGAGTTCTGAAAAGCCCTTCTTTTTGGGTGGAACATACATACGTATGTAGTAGATAGTTTTAAATGTGTAGGTAGATATAGACACGCGTACATACATTCGTAGGTAGGTATACATACCTATATACTTTTTCATACATAGGTAATTCAAACCGAGACCGAGGTTTAAATGCCAATTCTAGCAGTGACAGGAGAGACAGCCCGAGAAAGCGGTGCGTATAAACCGTCGTCGTTCCCTTCAATGATACATGAAATGAATGTTCAAGGTTGAATCGATTTTAATTAAATTACTTTCGATGACGAGTTGAAAGATTTCTAAAAATTAATTAAAATCAAGGGTTTTTGGCTTGTAATATAGACCTGATGGCAAAAAAAAAAGTTTTTCATTTGTGGCAAATAATGAAAATAGTTTTACTAGATAATTAATAATTTTTAGTGATTTTATAGAATTTCCAATCGTTTGAATTTAGACATTATTTTTGTAAGTTTTTATTACCGAATTAATTAGGACACACTACTGATAATAATGTAAGGATTTATTTTGTGAAATAGCATGAGTTTTTTTACACTTTGTACTCTGCAAATTCCTTCATTTTTTTTTAAAATTTTTAATATAAAAATGAATTATTATTGAAACAAAAATTAATTATCAACTTCGTGTATGCATCCGAGTTTATTCAAGCGCTCATTCAGTCATATATAACTTTTTGCATTCTACGATTCTACCTCTTTGACTTTTACCCATCAAAAGTTAGTATTCCTTATCCTCTGTAGGTGCTGCGGTAAAAATGGACATTTCCCTTTTTAGTCTTAAGCTCCACATATACATACTGCTAATGGTTCTACTAATTTTTTGACAACTCTAAATGAATTTCACTATGTATATCATTTTCTAGTGTAATATATGTATATTTTATAAAAACTATTGTACAAAGTCTTGAGAGAGATCAAATGGTTTAAATTATGTACAAAAAAAAACTTGAACTCTGGATGCTTCATATGGCTACATATTTATGGGGTCCCTGCTATCATGTTTATAAAAGTTTTGCAATCCGCAATCGATAAACATATTTGTGCCTATTTTTGACTTGCTTTGTGATCCAGCATTATTGAAGGTAAGAAGGAATTCTTCTATTCTGTAAACTGTACCTTTTTGACAACTAACAAAACTTCTTTCAAACTCTTTCAAACAAACTACTGTACACTTATTTATTTTACTATTCTATTTCATCTGCATGTAAATAAACGTTGCTTTACCTGTACAAACAATACATACGAAAATTGTACAGATGCTCTTACTACAGCGTACGCATATACATGCCTTTATGTATAACATGTATAATTACATCGTCATTTTCACAGATGAATCAGGGCAGCAATGAGCAAATTGGATTCCTCCATTATAACGAGGGTCTTAGCTCAGTTCTGTCCATAGTCTGTCCTACTATAGATTATTGTATTTAGTGTGACACGTCTTCTTTCTCTGTCTACCAACTAGAATGACACAAGCATCCCGTGTTAATTGACAATAATCCTTCGCAATTTCCAAAAAATGTGTTTTAACTGCATGAAATTGCATGAGGAAGTATCTGTATTTGCCAGTTCGAATACTTTTTTTTTAAAGTTGCTGATTGTGTTCTTTTTTATTTAAATTACTCCAACTTCTAGACGGATTCAGTGAACTTGGGAGGTTACGAGAATGATCCGAGCGTGGGTAAATACGTGAACCAGGATGGACTTCAACAGCTTCGACACTACTTGAAAGTGGGACCCTACCGTACCAGCACCGGTCATCATCATCATCACGATCAACAGAACCCATTCTTTGGATATTTGCGTCAAGTAATACTTCCGAAATTTAAGCGAGACGCCGAGGTTCCGTCCGTTGATGGATCCCTCCTGTCCGCGTCCAATACCGATTCCGTTGTGGTTGTTGCTGCTCCAGATCCGTCCACCCACGTCCATGCTGACGCTAATCTTAAGAGTGAAAGTGGTTCGGAGGCTATTAGTGTGGCTTTTCCATCCTCTCCCGTTACAAGCAGTCCTTCCTCCTCCTCCTCCACCTCCTCCCTACCCATTGCCCTGGCTGTCGCTGATGTTAATGCTGATTCTGCTGGTAAGGCTGCTGGCCCTCCCTCGTCACGAGGTGGGGAAGGTAAACGCATTGCTGCTGCATCTGCTAGAAATCCTGGGACTCAAAAGTCTTAGTCCAGAGACTCAATATAGACAGTTTCATTTCAACTGCCTATCTCTCAGTAATAATAATCATGCAGATATACTAC
>JAQFZC010000178.1:0-70403 GCA_034695205.1 Dicyrtoma fusca | reverse complement strand
CCTAATGGCAACTGGCACTACAGTACAGATTCTCGTACAACCCCGTACAACATTGCTTTCCTTCTGTCATACTATTAGTGCCGGCTGTCGGATATATAAATATAATTATCTCTTTCTCTCTCTCTCTCTCTCTCTCGTCTCTATTCTATGGACACTGAGTATTTAGCTCTTGTGCTTTACCGTCTAAAGTAGCAGTATTAGTACCAGTAAGGTACGTCTGTAGAAGGTATGTGACTGAGTGAGTGAGAGTGAGCCTCTAACCTTCACTCATTCATAACTTTAATTAATTTTGATTAGCGACGATTAACAAATTATTACCTCGCTGATAGTAAAAAAGTAAACAAGTTGAAATAATAAAACAGTCAAAACAAGTTAAGGAGTAGGTAATTTTTTGACTGGGAGGCTTTCTGTATGCTTTGGCTATGGCTCTACTGACTGTACAGAGGCCGGTCGGTCGTACCAGCATCAGGAGATTTATTTCTACGTTCCCCTCCACACACACTTGAGACCATCTCAGAGAGTCAGAGTGAAAAGGTGCACAGACAGCATGTACCCGTTTTTTCACGCATACTACTTGATGTGCACTTGTCAATAGACCGACACCTCAGCCACTTTCCTATCATGACTGCAGAAGCACAGAAGCACCTCATAAAAAACAACAAAAACAAAGTCTTTTCCAACGCCATGCAACCAGCTAACTAGGTAATAGTTAGACAGGTACTTTGCCAGCCCACACAATCTATATGGTATTCTTTTGGCGTGTCATAATGAGATTTTTACCTGACCTATCACGGATTATCTCCTCTTTTTTTACAATTTTAATTTGATTACGAAATATTTAATTTTCTTTAAGAAATCCCCCATTATTCTACTATAAAACAACTTCCTCTAACTTCCCAAACCAATACGCACGCAATCTAAAAACAAAAACAAAAAGGTGTCAACAATGCCTTGTGCCCTTAAAATCGTTTTTATTTACCTCGGTACTTTCCTCAATGATGCGGTCAAACGCAATTGCATTGTTTGAGTAAAGCATAGTAAACATACAAGAAATAGAAAAACATTTAGCCTTGACTTTATTTCCGAAAATATTGCGTACTTTTGACTTTTTCCATGCCTCTGCACCTCACTTATCACGTATCAAAGTTAACAATAGTTCTAAATCTAATAGAGACGTGCGGCGCTCCTACATATAGATAATCAGGCCAGCAATTACAACACCATTAAAACCAAGCTCAAGCTACATGAATAGCATAATATAGTTTATAGTTTACCAACATGTAGTAGTTCACTGGAAAATAACATTGAGCGTACCCAGCTAATATTTTCATTAGATTTCTAGTTTCGAGCAAATTTTTTATTTTTTCCCATCTTTCCAAACACAAACCAACCACCAACGGAGGTGTAGACACACAAGTACTGCAGCAGTACTAAGATATATACCTATGCAGTTACAATGTGTGTTTTGTACCTTATGTAGATATATGTTATTTGGCAAAGCTTTTTACCTTGTAGACCAAGCAGAGAGCTATCACTGCCTTGCAACGGAGTAGCTACTGCTAAAAAGCACATAGTTATGTACGAGCTAAAGTCCATATGCACGGCTGCTCCTGTACAGCTCAGCATTTCGTCGATGTTGATGGCGACTTTTTATCGCGAATTGAAGGTTAAGCGGAGGTCGCCTCACTGAATTTTTTGTCACGCATCTCATTTCAATCTCATCCACTGTGTCTCACCATTCACTCAAATATTAACAATTCTTTATTCACATTGCATTGCACAAGTCAGCCAGGCTGCCAGTCAGTCAGTCAGTTAGCCAGGCAAGCAGCAAGGAAATAAACATATGAGAAAAGAGAGGGAGAGAGAGACAGAGACATATTGGTAGACTGCAAAAGAAAAAGCTGGGTAGGTATGCCATGGAATTATAACGAAATAACGACAAAATCACAAATGACCAGCCTAGTCCACGTCAAGCCTCAACAAACACCAATTATACCTTCCCACTTTCATATTTTTCATTACAACAAAAAAAAAGTTGGTTCTTGCTCACACATTAGCATGAAACAATAATGATATGACTTCATTCCCCCTGTGTACAGAGCACACATGATTTCATCCCTACACCGAGTGTTAGTGTGCAAACTGTAACCAATACTGCGTCTATAACTAAAAGTGGACCTCCAGGCTAGTGTACATACTCCAAACATGCCACTAAAATTCAATGGAACAAAGAGATAATCTGTATTTTTGTTTTGCAATCGTGGAGTTGTATTTCCCTTTATTTATACTTTATGTCAACTCTGCAATCAATATCATAGCAATGATAATAATAATAATAATCATATGCAGATAATAAATGGCTAAAGGTTATGCCCACGCATCACCAAGGAAAAATATTTTATGCCCCGTCAACGAATAATTTTAAATTGTAAAAATAATAATAATTCGAAGCTTTACTCATAGTTTTTGAATTGGAAGTATCAGTCAGAAATATGAAATATGAGCTTCCTTCACATTCACACCAATTATTGTAATTTCATAGTAAAAATCGTACTCGATAAAGTATAGGTCCAATAGATCCTTGATTAATCCTCCCATCCCATTGGAAAGAAGTGACGGACCGTCAGAGCCTAGAGTCACAGATAGATTTGAGAGATGCTCAAAAGCTTAGGACGGAAACTGACTGCACAGAGTAACTTTGACTGAGTGAGGGTGAGGAGGCTCTCTGGAGCATCTTGAATAGATTATTGTAAATAATAAATTCCAAGTAAACTCCGGAGCTTATAATTACGAGCACATCTACATACAGTAGATAATAACATTTTCAATATAATCTAAACTGATGATATCCTTGTAATGATGCCAATCAGCTATCCCATGGGATTAAGATGAGCAAAATATAAGAATGTAAAGTTTGAAGTCACTTAATTAAATACAGCACTCACAATTCCAATTACTTGATGTGTGCACTCCCTGACTGTCTACGCTCACTCTCCACTCCTCTCTATGATTAACAGAAGGATGACATTAAGGAAATTGCCTTTCACACGTGCATCCCTCACAAACAATATCTCTGCATGTACACATTCATCCTCATTCACTTTAGATGTGGGTGATATATGAGTCTTATTGGATTGAGTATTTGCGTAGCAAAAGGAAGAGGCACAGAAGTACAAGGGCTCTGAGCCTATTGCTCTCTATTGCTTTTATTTTGGTAATTTTCTATTTTCACATATGCACGTTGACACTGGGGTCAGAATCAGAATTACACACTGCGTACAGTGTAACTAACACATGGTAAGTCTTATTATGAGTTCACTTCCATCCTGCAATACACAACAAACCGTATGTATCTCTTATTCTGTATATATGTATAGCCGATCAACGACACAACACGACCACGAAAAACCCTTCCGTCACTCTCTGTATCTGCCCCTATATCTATGATCATGAGGCACACAAAGTTTTTAAGGCAATGTCAGTCTGAGTAAATATCCTCAAATTACACTCTGAAAAACACAAATAGAATTGAGATCAAACCGGAAGCACTCTTCAAAATCTCACCAAGGAAATAACTACTATACTATCTGTATTTTACTTGAGTACTCCCCAAACAGAGTGCCAATGCACAGACCCAACTCGAAACCAGAAGCAGACAGAGAGAACCACCATCAGCATACCAATAGCACACTACACAGTAGGCTTGACTTTACAGCCATTCAAACTGAAAATACCTCAAGACGTATAAATGAGAACAAATTAGTATTGGCAATTGGCACACACAGAAGATCCGACCAGCAGCAAAAAACGAACAAGGAACACATCACACAAAACCAATAAAAAGCCAAAGGAAGCGATTAGATATCGCTAGTGGATGCCGATTCTGATATAATTAAGAATTTCAGGGCTCCGAAAAATCCTCACTGGATTTCAAATGGATGGGTGGGCAACTTCAACTATTCCGACCCAAACACGGCACCGCACGCATGCAGTACATACTATATAGTACATAGTACACTCAGGCACTAGGTATAGCTATGCCTATATATCACTTCGTACTCGGAAATTCTACAGTTGTACAGTTTTTTACACTCACACAAATTTCATTTGCAGTCCTTCTTCCATATACAGACACTCTACTTGCCTCGCCGCGTCGTGTGTCTTCCCCAACAACGGGAACAATACTGATCGTCTGCGTCTGCTAACCTTCGCAATTATAAGTATTAACTCATATCTTCTGTAAACGAATTTTTAATCAACGAGCTGTCCGTGTATAAAGTGGGATTGTGCGCATAATATTTATAAATATATATATATATATATATTTCTCTCTCTCTATTTACACTACTTGCTCAGATTTCTTTATGTAAATTCACAGAGACAGATAGAGGCAAGCATGCGATCGTACCTTAGCTACTAGCTTTATGCTATGACTGACTGACTATCTGTATGACGTACTCCCATAGTACGAGGGCAACCTCGAAAAAAAAACTCGACTCAGAGTGAAGCACTGAGACACGTAATGCTCCAACTCGTCCCCACTCATCTCAAAATAATAATAATAGTAATAATACAATGATAATAATAATATTGTAAAAAGTCTAACGAAGGAAAAACGTTCCTTCTACTAGGCTACATTACACAGCGGAGTGTGTGGTGGCAGTGGCTACATTAGAAAAATTGAAAAAAAAAATCATTAAAACTTACTTACTATTCCTCCACTCTACTCTCATAATCCATTTTTACTTCAAACAACAAAATTCCCACCCTTAAACAGAAACTAATATACTTTCTGCACGTAAATAGTCAGAGAAGTAGTAGTAGTAGCAGTAGCAGTAGCTGAAGAAATAAATAGTTTTGCAAAAATACTTTAGGTACACGTACAACCGTGGGTGTAGGTTAGGCATATCTCTAGTAGCTACCTGTACGTATGAACTGTGAAATTATATAGATATTGTTTTACCTATATGCATGTAGCGCACCCTCTCCCTATGACGGTGAGGACGGTAGAGAAGGAAAGGGAATAGTATTACACGAGGAGCTACTACGTAAAGCTGCCCCACAACGACCTTGTCAACAATTTCACCTGACGATCAATCCCTGACAGTCTTCACCTATTATCCATACGTGATTATTTATATAAGCACTCAGAGAGCAGAGGTGACTGCCGTTTGTCGTTTAGAAGCAGTAAGTAGGTACCCACACATGGACGGAGAGTCGACAGTCGGCCCAGAGAGAGAGAGAGTAGGTTCCATACATGATGCTACGGTTCGAGCCCTGACTTCTCACATGATTATTACTGTCATTATTATTATTATTGTACATTACATTCCACTTATAATATATTTAGCCTCTGTATACACTGGGAATTTATGACTGTATAATTCGTGAGGAGCAAAGGAGCAAGTAGAATGACGATGTAAGTATTTACCTACTACATTTAATAATGCATTTTCAACTACTACGTAATCATCCAAACCTCCTCTCCTATTATTTATTTGATGCCTTGAATACGTCTGCCAATGTGTATCGAGAAGCCAATGAGCCACCAAAGGGACGAGGGAACCAAAACGAACCAACTTCCAAATGCAATCCCAACAGCAACAGCAGGGCATAGAGATAATTACCATTTATTTGCTATATACCCCCACTATACTAGTACGCAAGTTTTTTTTTAAATACAAAAATTCTAGTCTATTTCATTTGCATGCCAATCTGACCTTCATTTTTCTCAATTTTTGGGTTACTACTTTTTTCCCTACCCACACACACACACACACTTACTCCATGTCTGAATAATGATGGGATCTCGTCAGTGAGTACGAATGCATACACGTAGCTAGGAAACGTTCACATGGAACTCTTACTTACAACAAATGCTATCTATCTATCAGTAAATGTTGGGTAATTGTATTACTATTATCATGCTTTGGGTCTGGATTTATGTATTTAGTCAGATTTAATGTTTAAAACTATACCTGTGCCACTGCTGTGGCTGTGCCAAGCAACCACAACAGACTAGTAGGTAGTATGGTAAACAATACGGCAGTCAGTGTTATATAGTACCTGTCTGTAGTTTTGTTCGAGTAAAGTACTGGACGAATAAAGGACGGAGTCAAAAGTGTCAAATAGATACAAGGTATTGCGTTTGAGTGCAGATGTACCCACGCTTTAGTGAAAACTGCACTAAAACAGATAAATTGATACATATCTATTTTTTCAATTCTTGTATATTTATTGTACCTGATTCTACGGGAGTTTTGTAATAGAAGGTGCGACTCATATGTGAAATCGGTAAAGTAGTTGGCTGCTTTTGTTTTCACAAGCGATTAAGTCCAAAAAATATGCAACAGGATTTAGTATCGATCGAAGTATGTAATTGGGCAGGTGAGTGGATAATCCGCCACTCACCTGCCCATAGATGCCATCATTCACTAGTCAACTTTGTCCTCAATGAGTAATGCGATAGATATTAATTACAAAATTAGCTCCACTCACTTTTTAAAATTAACTTTTAAGTTTTAATGTACTGGTCTTGTTATTTCAATTGAATTTTCATTACAGACTGTAATTAATAAATTAAGTCTATTATTACAGTATTCTTTACCTTTCTGGGCAAAAAGTTGCTCATTCGCTCTCTCATTGAAATCTATCGCGTCAGAATAGCACATTTTCCGTAATTACATACCTACAAACAGGCAAGCTGACAGCTCAACGGTCGGTGGGGTATGTTCAACGGAGATACGTAGATACCTACGTAGGCAGGTAGATAGATACTAGTACTTAGGTATGTAGGAAAGGAAGTACTGGACTTTTACTTGAGCAAAATATTTTACCTTTGGTTCCTACGTACATTATATAGTAATTCTCATAGGGAACTCTCCCACATGTCCAGTACTGTATATTTTCCCTGACACTAGGGCAAACTAACTAAAGGTTTATTTTCATAATTATCATGTTGTTGTTTGCTAGCTATTTTAGCTGGACGGCTATTAAGCTACAGGGAAGCGAAGTGGTATGCATGTATCGTACTTATTGTACCTACCTTGGTATCTGCCTCGTATTTATATTCATACCTTTCGCCGTTTCGTCCTTTTACATACTATATCTGTACTTATAATACATGGAGAGGCCGAGAACGAGAACTTACATGTATTTGTATGAAACATATCACCGTATCAGCGATTCTCCTAATCCTATCCTTATTTCAATAAATGTATGCCTATGGTACCTATATACTGTGCATATTACATAAGTAGGTACTGCTATATGCCTCCAGGCTATAGGGCAGGAGATATAGGGAGTGCACAGGTGGACGTTTTCCAGAGTAGACCAGCTTAAATGTAGATATTCACAGTCACGGTGAAACATAAAATGCTTCCATTTACTTCCCTAGTAATTTTCGTTGCTTGCCTGTATTTTCTGTTTGACACAATAATGGATAATCATACGATATTCATAGCGATAAACACTGATAAATAGACGACGAGAGAGAGAGAGGCGCACTGGCACTGGACTTGTTTTGTTGCAAATAATAATACGTACAAAATTATATGGAGTCAAATTAAAGGCTCCGGTATTTATAATTCCATAAGGCTGCTTAACACACATAGGCACACTCACTAGTTCGTGCGTACATCCGATCTAAATACCTACATATATCTGTACTAAGTAAAGTACCTATCTTTCTATTTACCTACTTTTCTTATCCATACAATTTTTTGAAACTGCAGGTTGAGTATGAGGTCGAATAGAACCTAGCAGCACAACAGAGAGAGAGAGACATCTAAATTCAGGGTTGCCCCACGGAAAAAGAGTTGGCGAATCCTGCATCTAGACGCCAAAGATAAATCTATTTATTCTCTTGACATGTTTTCGTAAACAAGTCTATAGCTAATCTCCTCATGACTTCACGCTCAACAGTACCACAATAGAATACCATTTTTATATTACTAATATTTGGAAACAAATTTGGATTGCATCAGAGCATTTATATCATTTCTATCCCAATCCCTCACCCTCCGTGATTACAATTTAATATTGTATTTATATATAAACTCATTTAATTTACACATTTGCAATTTTTTTCTGTATACGTTTCGTCATATATCTGTATCTCTCCTCTCCACGCTTTGCAGTTTTGGCTTCAGTTTTGCACTATCTTTATCTGTTTTTGTATTCGCATTTCGTCATCGTGTGAGCATAGTGGAAAACGTATTTATCGCAAATTATTTGAAGAGGAAAAAAATTCATGTTTTTTTTCCTTGTGCCGCTTGCTTTACGAAATAACAATAGTGCTTGCAATTCTATTTTTAAAAAAAATCATATGAATAAGACATTTTTACCTTTAGTGATTTGATCTCCCTTCCCAGCTAATTGCTAGTAGCACACACAGTTCACCAAAAATATATAGCAATACCATAATAGTGTTTAAACTTTAATTTTGTTTTGTACGCTGAACTGAATTGAGACGCTGGACACAAATTTTATTTGGCACTCATCTCTGTTTCTGATTAGTAGTGATGTAGTTCATGCGTCCTTTCTACACTACACGAAGCACGTGGAGGAATACAGATACTTATCTGGAATGCCCAAGGGTTTTCCAGAATGACACAATCACACACAAGCTTAGCCTAGGTACGTGTGTACATACCTTATATAGGTTGGGTACGTATAAAGTAATCCTGAAAATTCGCACAAAAGTCACAAAAGTTGATAAAAAATAAAAGTTGGAAAAAAATCTAGCATTAGCAAAATTCGAGGTAATAGAAAAATAGAAATGAAAAGGCTACTAAAATGATGTTGTATATTTTTGGCAGATCGTCGCAGTTATGTGGCGAAGGTCTTCATGGAGAAAGGGAAAAGGTAAAAATTGAGCTCCCTATACCTACAGATATTCCGTATCCCCGGCTCGCAATCTCTGTAGTTAGCGAGGCAGTCGAATGTCAATGTAATGTATGTAGACACTGCATTGGGGTTGAGGAGTCCTTCTGCACTCCTCTTTATCAACACCTAAATTGACTCTCTAAATAGTTAACACATCCGGTGTTTGCCCCGAGGGCAAGAGTTGTCAAAGAACTCATTCCGTTATAAATACGTCAATGATGCTTGCTCATCGATCTGTAATGGATTTTGATAGCACACACACGTAGCTACACACCTATCCAAAGATCACCACACCAACAACACATCCACAACGAGGAGGAGCAGACTAGACGCACAGACAGAAAGAGCCACATTGAAAAGAGTTTATGTGCTAGGGAATACAGATGCATAGATGTTTACCTATATAGAGGCACATAGATGCACTCCAGCTAAACAGAGTAGGTCCTATCAATCAAGGTAACGTTGCTAGCTACCAACATACATAGGTACCTAGTCTAGGCAGGTAGGTAGAACTTAGATACGATTAGTTAGTCTCTTTTGCCGCATGACACGCTTTAATGTATTATTTTACACTTTGGAATTACTATGAGGTAACTACTGCTAACTACACTCAAAACATAACGTATGAGAGCCCGCTGACGGAAATAGCCATCATTGTCATTGGGAGCATCACCATAATCATAATCATGAGGGTAGAGAGAGAGAGAGAGCTCTATGAAATATTCAGTTCACATCGTTCCTATATACAGAGATATATACCCCTTGGTCCTACCCTATCCTATCCTATCTTTTGGCTCAATATGATTTGTGTATCAACAACAGGACTGATAAGCTCCCATCGCGTACACTACAATATATCATAGATATTAATGTTGTCACTTTCGAGGCTCATCGACAGTTTCCAATGAAGTTCCTCCATTTCAGCCTCTTACCCTTAATTTTAATGATTATCCCTAACATGGGCAGTTATTTACCTGGATTATTATACTTCATCGTCGGATCCTCATCCGAATTCCATATTTAAGGGACATTTTGAGAACTGAACATGCAGTCGACAGCTTTAGCTTTAGCCATTATAGTATTTTGTGGTCTCATAGAGGCGCCTTTGCAAAAATATGACAGCATACAATTTGGGGTCTATTGAGTCGTTTTCGAAAGGATACAAAATAAATTGAGATGTTTAAAAAAAGAAAAAATAATGATAATAACATTTTGAAAAGTTATAAAACGTGGTATTACACTTTTCCAAAAAATGTAGAAAGTGATATTAGAGTTTTTAAGGGTATAAAACAAGGCATATAAACATTTGCAAAAGCATCCTTTTTATGGCGTTATATTTGACAAGTCCCCTACCAATAGCTTCTTCACCGTGTCAACGCAACGCTTCAGTCTGCCCACTGTCAACAGAAGTTAATTACATCAGCAGTAGTTCAATGAGTACTACCGTGTGACGACCTTTTATAGAGCCAGTGAACTTTATACAGTGTAATTTAGACCCATTTTTCAATTAGCTACCCCTGCATCAGGACAGGAGGAATACAACAACTTTTTAGCACAGAAATACCGAGTAGCACTCTCTCACTCATGAAAGCACAAAATTCTAGAAAGCATAGAGAAGTGAACTCTATGATTTCCACCGCACACCGTATTAAACCCCGAGCCTTCGGGCTAGAAACGTGCAAACGTTGATTTAAGGAAACTTCCACTGAAGTTGGCAGCGGGAACATCTTCCCGTTATCTATATCAATTTTTCCCAATTTTCCAATTTAAACCATTTATGTTAATTTTTTCCAGGTGATGAACACATTTCCTAAACTCCACAAGTATAAGTGGCACTCAATAAGCCATGTTTTAAATGTAAATAGTATATCAAGGTGCAGAGGGATATAATAATGAAATTATTAGTCATTTTCTCACAAATTTAGAGGCATGCAAGAGCTGAGGGGCCGCCGTGTAAATAATCTGGAAGGAAAATGTGCCGGAGATTGCCAGTGTACATAGGTATAGCAGACTGAATTAGAGAGAGAGAAAGCGAGAAAGAAAGGCTAAAGTCATGGCACTGCACTGCTCTGGCAGAGCTAATATCTCAGTGGTTACAAAGTTGGAGTTAGTGGAGAAGACTCGAAGACAAGCATACAAAGTGGAAAAGCAAATAAATTATAAGCGGGGTTAAATTATGGGCGAGATGATGGAAATCAAGTATAAGAAGAATTGATACACTCACGCTCGTCTACATATATTACACACCTAATTCTTCTAACTGTGTAGGTACTGGCACTACATTGAAATATTTAATCTATACTTTCTCAGCTCTTCCCTCCGTCTACATCCTTGCGCTCTCTGCCCATAGTATAGAAACGCATAAATCCATACGCCATGTATACACCCTATACATACGCTATAATGTCGCATTGGATTCCCATAGTTTGGTAAACAGGATTGTCATTTGCCATATACGCTGCGGTCGTCTCCGTAAACGGAGTGCACTTACAAAGGAATAAAGCAGAAGAGTGCAAAAAAGACTGGGAATACGGATATAGAGCTTAGCTATATAGCTATGTATATATATATATATACATGTCATCTCAGTATTGGCGTAGAACTGAGTATTGGAAGTGGGAGAGGAGAAAGTTGTGGAGAAATTCAAGTAAAAAAAGGAGGGGAGGGGTAAAGTCGTTTGCATTACACTCTACATAAGAGAATGGGAGAGGAGAGGGCTATAGATGTGGATACTATAGATGTTGGGGCTGGTGGGTGAAGGTAAGTGTAAGTAGTAGAAGAGGATGTGGTGAAGATGGCATGGCATAATGATGAGATGAGAAAGAGAAGAAGAAGAGTTCAGAAGTGAGGGCAGTTTTGACTCAAACTGGAGGAGAAAGAAAGAAACTCTGAAGAAGGGAGGAAATAAGAAGTCAAAGCTAAAGAGTAACAAGAGGCTGAACAACTTCTATTTTCTCCTCTTGTGCTTATATCACAATATCAAATCCACCCAAAACCTATATATTCGCACCAACCGTGTCTACATTCCCTAATTCTTCACTTGGGGCACGTCAAATATGACGTCATACAATTTGGGGTAACCTAAGGCATGTCCACAAAGGTAAACAAAATCAACTTACATGTTTAAAAAAAATATGGTAATAGCATTTTCAATCGTTACGCAACATTATATTACACTTTTCAAAAACGGCAAACGAGATATTATTCCAAAAGGTGCAAAACACATGACCTGGTTTCAAAAAAACGAACCCACTAACAACGGTGTAAAACAACGTTGTATGTATGTATGTGTAGACATTGACAAAATATCGTTTCTTCATTTCTATGAAGTCATATTTGCAAAGTTCCCGTGAATCCCTCAACTTCAGCTGTATATCCAGCCCTACGTGGTGTAGTAGAGTATACCATGCAATCCACGACTAGCATCCTCATCCAGAGCGTACTCCTCTACTATCCCGAGCTGTCCCACTCTCTACACGAAAGTAAAAGGTGAGTAAGTAGTTCTCCTTTAGGACGGCTATACATGGGTAAATATGTGTAGAGAAAGGAGAGGAGGAGGGAAAGAGTATATTCATTGAATCACATATCGCCTCGTATACATAATATAATCGTATCGTAGTGTTTCCCCGAGACTCCCATGCAGTCAGTTGAGTTGACTGGCTGCATTGCTTGTGCTCACTCTTCTCCACTGCACTGTAGCTGGTTTCTCGAATGCCTATTGACTAGTGAATTCTCGTATGCTTTTCAAACTTGTTAGTAGTTTGAGCTGAAGTTTCTCCTCAGAAAAGTTTACCTATATCTCACTATTTCTCACGGAATGCATGTACTCACATGAAGAGAAAATAGTGAAGAAAGTAATGCCTTCATGCTCACTATTTCCTTACTCTAACTACATATAATAGCTCCCACTATACTTCTCCGGATACACAACCAACCAAAGGACTAGAGGCACTAGAGACAAACAGACCGACCGACCGACCGACCAACCGAAACACACACACACACACTCACTCCCCAGATATGTCTCCGTCACATGGAGGTACATAGCTACCTATGCCATGGGCCACAGGGGCCTTCTGAATATGAAGTTATATGATCAGTCACTTCATATAGTTGATTCCAAAAAAGTTAAAATGTGAATCTACACTTTCAAAAAATGCAAAACATGATACTAACATTTTGAAAAGTTATAAAATCGGAAGTACACCTTTTTAAAAGAAGTCAAGGTTGATATTACTATGGTGTTAAAAGGTACAAAATATGCTGATACACTTTTCAAACGAGGCAAAACATCATTATTACCCTTTTAAAAAAAAGGCAAAATGTGACATTGGTATGTCTGAAAGGAGCAAAACATTACACGCGTAGACATTATGAAAACATCATTTGTATGACATCATATTTGCAAACTCCCGGACAATGACACGTAAGCATCGCAGGAGTCTACTTACTAGTTAGAGATAAGTAATATAGAACTGAAGTCGAGATGTATCCACCGACTGTATGTGCTCATATAAAGATGCCTATAGACATATACATAAAGCCTGGTAAGGATATAGCGTTGGCGCTGTAGTGGAGTTAGTGGGAAGGCGAGAAGGAGAAAGAAGCACTTTAGCTGGGTAGGGATCCTATATTATAGAGCGCATACATATGGGGATCCACGTAGCTATTTGACTATGTCAAAGAATCTGTGGGGAGAAATTGGTTGGTTTTCGTTACGGTCCTCTAGCCGTCCTTCTGCTTGCTTACATTGATCTTCTGCGCGCACACGCCTTTTTACCGAAATGTGTATGTTTCACAGATGAAAGCAGCCAGAGAATGAGCTCTGTCTCCTCTTTCTCTTCTCTTCTTTCCACTCTCACTCTTTTCCTCCGCTCTGCTCCGCACAGACTTCTCCTCCATTCGCTTGTCTATCCCCGAAGGATCCATTCCGTGCCACACAGAATGGCACAAATTCACACACATCAATACAACACCCCGCCGCCACTCTCCGACTTCTCAATCCTCAGCCAAACAAACGGCAACGCGAACGAATCCAAGCAAACAAAGACCCTGTGCTATATATACACAGAGTATCAAATAGATACTTATAGCTCCCACTCAAACCTATACAGGGACGATCCGTATAGCTCCCCGTATATAGACCCAGAGTGAAGGCGGTATTAAGTAAATAAGGGAATGCTTTATAACTATATCTATACATACAGTTATCCACTCCGTGGTGTCTCACCATATCTCCTGCCTTATTGTTAGAGAGCAGAACAAAGCTTGACTGTGGAAAGGAATAAAAGACGACGAGGACTGCAATACTTTTCTCTTCGTCCCGACTTGAGCCACGGGAGTACGTACATAATGCACCTAACAAGTACTAGTGTCGAGAGAACTGGAGGGAAGAGATACCTGTATGTATACTGATACAGCATGTACACTTCTCGCTCACTCGTCTCCGACGAGCGCGATGGTGCACATGGAGTTGTGTGCAAGTTTTATGTGCACCATACACGCATACATCAAGGGAAATATTTGACATTGTGTCTCTGTATCTCTAGGTATGCAAGCCGCCAGAATTTCCGGGTCGAATCGAGAATGGTCCAAACAGTACTGTCTGCTCACATGTATGTATGTACGGCACAAATTCAACTTGCCGCTTTCTCTCTCTCTCTCTCTCTCTCTCCAACTTTTCCCTCTGCTCTGTCCCTCTCACCAACTAACACTAGAATCCACGATTTTCCAAACTACAACTTTTCTCCCACTTCCACATATCCAACAATCCTTGTAGCTAAACATGTAGTCGGTATAAACGGGCCTGAAATGGCATTTATGGATGTACTATAATGTACGTAAATGGGCTTACTGGAGCAATTCAATATTCATAACTACTATACCTATAATTATATCGTCTGTGTAAATGCAATGTGTCCCAAGTCCATTAATCTAACAAATGGATCATTGGGTAGACTTAGGACACATTGCAATCAAGCATTTGGTGGACTTGGAACACATTGCATTTACACAGACGATATGCATGTGCATTCAATGGTAAATGAAAACATTGAGAACCGTTACCCATTACATACATTTTTGATTCAGACTGCTATTAGGTACTAGTTAGAAAAGACATTTTACCGTTGGAGGTAGCACTATAGAAAACACATGCAAAGTAAACTTTGACTTCATTAATTAGAATACAACAAGCAACTCAAAATTGTTAACTAATTAAAAATGACCATGAGGAATGTCACGTGGGTGGCTGTCGCTTGATACATACATACTCCCTTATGCAAATATTGCCTGGATAGTTCTAGTAATATGTAGGAGAAATATTTTATGACCGAAAATAGAAGGGAATATTCAAAACCTTAAATTACCTATCAATGCAACGTAGCATTAACTTATTAAAAAAATAGAAAATAACGAGCCTGATACCAAAGAAGTCAATACAAGCTGAAATTAATCTTTTGTACTAAACTACTCAGGGTTCCGGACTTCCTTCATAATCACATTAATTAACGCGCCCTTTAATTTCCACCTGTCGACACGACGCAACGGTGTACATGCCTTTACATTTGATGTGTACAAGCCCGACAGCTCATTAAATAATAAAGAAATTTTTACAGTCACCTCACAATCCTCAATTCTTTTCATTTTACTCGAGTAACAAGGAAGAGCTCGAGGAATAATGTGTTCTGCTTCCAACCTTTTATTGAACGTATGACTGTCTCGCGTATTAACGCTACGTTTGAATTCTTAAACACCTCAATTTAAATGTTTTAATCAGCTCCAAGAAATACGGAAACGAAATAAAATTACTAGTTGCTACTTTTATTTTCCTTTCCAGGTTGCATTTTAAACTGTATAATATGCCAATCACTACTTAACAAGTGTAGCAATTACATAATCTATTGTTGCTTAATCCCTCCAGATAAACACTGAAACTTAACAGGAAACAAAGACCAAGGGAAATAAAACACTATAAAATAGTACTGCTTGACTAAACGTGGTGCATCCCTACGCCTGGTACGTAGCCACTAAATCAAATATGTACATACTTATAACATCACGTTAGTTGCCTACGATTTTATTTGAAGCTGATGTAAACGCTGAAAAAAAATTTTTTATTTTACTTTCAACTTCGATGAGTAAAGGCAAGACAAGTGCCAAAAGTATGACGTGAGTTGTTCCAACTTTACATAAAAAAAGATGGCATTTATGATAATAATGTAAAAATTGTATTCAGTAAAACAGAACATATAAAACAGATAGCCACCGCCACAAACTTTACAATTGTTGCCCCAAACGTTTTTGAATACATGTAAATACATCTCAAGGGGATTTTATACATGAAAATTACAGTATCTTATAAAAATACTTATAGTTCCTTAATTTCCTCCCAAACAATCATGTTTAATTCCAAATACTAGCTGACTACTTGCCCCAAACACAAACACAAAACGTTTGAATTCTCAGTCGCAGGATTCCCAAACAATTTACAAGAAAATTCCATACAGATTTCTCGAAAAGAATTCAGATACCTTTACTCCATATTTCGACATCTCCATTGAGAAGTACAGATAGCAATTGTGCTCTACTTTTCTTCTTAAGGTGTGATAACTTGTCTCCTGAGGAAAGTACTGTGACTGCCTTCGTGACAAAGGGAAACCTACCTCAATAACTTATTAAACGACTTGGTTCATCCTTGACGGTTGTCAACCAAATACGTACATACTCATCGTACTGAGCAATACTACATTGAATTTTAATAATATGAACAGCTTGTGAAGCTACTTTCACACCACGAAAATTACAGATATCCTTTAAATGCATAGGAACTGTTATCTTACAGAACAGAGGAGACAGAGCGTTATCGACCACAAATTATTTGGCTTGATATAAAAGAAAGACAAGTGCCAGGCACATTCGTATTCATATGTAAGTAGATTCCACCCAATGCTGGATAATACTGTTATCCTGGGTTTGTCCTTCACCTCTCTATGTACCTACAAACACTACAAAGGTATATGCATGCACTAATGAATATGAAGAAAGCAGTATGGGCAGTACGAAGGACCTGCTTGTCTACTTTCCCTCTAGCCAGCTGGCCACGCTAGTGTTAGATTTACATCCCAGTCTACGTGTACACAACAGAGCACGAATGTCTGTTTCTCGCTAGGTTGACTTTGAAGGAAAGCGAATGAATGAAACATACTTTCCCCGCGAATTAAGAGCGGAAAGTCACTTTTATCGACTGGCCTCATTGATTTTAGCTTTTTCGTCCTTGGTCTACCCCATAACCGTCATATGTTTAGTCCATACATATATCGCACCAGTCATAAAATTTCATTTCACTCCATATTCCATATTCATAAGGGTGGACGTATGCATATAGAGTTACACTTACGATTAGTGTCTATACCTAGACTGATAGTTCCACGCTACGCCGTCACCTTTACTTTTTATTTTATTTATCAGCTCACTTAATTGTTTTCTGATATGCGCTTTTTTCTTTATTAATACAGACATTACTCAGTCATTGTGTTCGATATGAGACTTTCCCCTTGACGACCCGAGTCGGCACAAAAGCTAAGTGGAGCTCAAGTCGTAGAAACTCCTGGAATGGGACGGTAATGGTAATGGGCAATGGGAATGAATTGGCAGGCATCTACATTTCGTAGATTGTGCTTAATATTTACCTATTTGCGTATTTATGGCAAGTACAGTCGTGCATAGTTCGCACGGTAGAGTCACGACGGTAGCAATTTAAAATGCTTATCGGTCGCATAGGGGGATAGCCCTTAATTGATCCTTAAATAAGGCATCAGTTCCATTCCTTTTTGACCCATGATCTGCTTTATGTACGATGATTGGTACGACAAATATGGAGTCGCTCATGCATGTAGAACTAAAATTTTGGAATGTACCCCTAGCGTCTGTTGGCGGAATAGTGTCATGATTGCTTAGTCAAGAAATTTGGGAGAAATTACAATTTAGTTTCATTTGCACGCTACAGGTCTCTCATTGTAACTATCAATATCTGCCCATCGATAAGTTCTCCCCATTTAACTCATTACTTTGGCCCTAAAGTTTAGTTTAACAAGGCACATAATCACAGAGTTTGTATGTAACTCTATGATGGCAGTAGGCACAAACACAGAAATAGAACGGATAGGTCTGAATTAAGGCATATCACATCCAAGAATCGATTTTTGGTTAGCAGGTAGTATACAGCCATACATGCATAGATATATGCATCTTTAATACGTCTTGTACATCTACTGTACTACTACTTCTGTATTGAGCCACCTTCCCACTCTATAGATGCCGGAAGAATATCTGTATACGTACATAACTAGGCCAGGAATAAGTCTCTAAAAATTCTCACTTTTACACTTTACAAGGCAGGTGTCTACGTAAAAACCTATATATTTTGAGCATTGAATATATAACAATAGTTTTGGTTTTAGTTTGCTCCGTAGGACAGGAGCTTCTTGAACTTAGATCCGACCATATTTCCCCGTGCTGTGAACTTCTTATGAAGGTTTAATAATTGAATTACCAGTCCATTCCCTATTCCATCCTATTTGGAGGATGTATCCGGCTGGATGGCCTCACCTTGGTTTTCCTTCTACTATACTCGTATGCTGTCTCTCTCTCTCCCAAAGTCCAAAATCCTCCTCCACTGAAACCCCCATGCTCCAAAATGAGGGAAAGTTAACTTCTTTAGAGATACTAACAACTCGGAAAAGTATTATGAGACTACAGTTTGTGTGTACACATCTACGTTTTAGTTAATAAGTTGGCTTTTGGAGCCCTCCTCCTCTGTTTGCACAGTCTAGCAAAGCTTAATTAAATTTCATGTAATTTTATTTCAATAGCTGTATTTCAATGAGCTTCTTTCAGTCCTTATGTAGCTCACGCTCTACGGTCACCTATCAGTAGTAGCTTCGTCAAAGCTGGTAGATTAAATCTTTATATTATTCTCCTAAATAACTAAAGCTATTACGACGGAGTACTGATATTTAAATACAATTAAAGCAGCCACAAAGGACAATTTTAAATAGCTTGTTCTTTCCCTTCAGTTTGCAGACTAGCAGGATTTTTTATTTGTAAGTGTAGGTATAGCACTGGCACAGAATCTTGGGCTGGTGTTTCTATTTTTTCCACAATTACCTACCTACGTTAAAATAATATTTCAATTGCCTATTTCAGTGGCATATAATTATGGAGGTACATAGATCTACTCTACGTGATGCCTCTATGTTGGGCTGTGAACTGAACAGGCTGACATTTTAATTTCACTTTTCGCTCGACACGTCCGTCTACACAGTGTCACAGGAGGGCTTGACTCTACACTGTCTGTCATTTGCGTTGCGTAATTGTGGCTTTGCAACTCCTCAACGCACACGACCGTAAGGAGAAGAAAGACCCTTGTTCAATGACCTATTTGTTGTGTATTTCTAAAGAGACTGTGCAGACGCTATGTAGACGAATTATCAGAGCAACTAAGTCTATTCACGAGTCTAATAAAAGTACAAAATACAGATATGGCCTGTACGTAATCATTCTCTTTAAAATCTGTCTTTCTAAATTTTAAATTTTTTAATTTAAAAATAATTTATTACAATGCTAATGTACCTAACTCTGCATCTAAATGGACGTTAACTTACCATAAGAAAATAAAATAAATAAACCACCTATTTTGCTTTGTGATTCCTTACAGATACAACATACAAGGTTTCTTATTACCTTGCGGTGTACACAAGTAGAAACTTCGGTGTTTGAAGTGAATTTTAAGTGTACATAAAATACATATGTAGTACATACAGTATGCCTTCTCATTGTTGATGCTGGTGGGGCTAAACGAGTTTATGAGCTGATCTTTAGGGTTGGTCGTTGTTGGTCTCATGGAATTCGTGACTATGACAATATAATTTACAATTCTATGACTTAGCCAAAATTTCAGTACTTATGTGGTCCTGATTGAAAATTAAGCTTCCTCAAGTTCCAAGTTGTTTCAACTAGTGTAAACAAAGCACAGATGTTAGCGATTAATAAATCACAGGGATTCCAAGCAGTAATTAATCTTTAGCTTATTCACCACCACACATAAAGTAATGGAGGTAGTAGTAGGTAGGTAGGTATAGGTAGGTAGGTAGCAACAGCATCTACGTGCGCTCATTCCCTATCCCCAGAGTGGATCTACAGAGTGGAACTACAGCCAAGCAGCGTCAAACATGCTCTACTGATACAACAAAACTTCGTCGGTGTACATGCCTATGTCATTTACCGTACCTACCTACCTACGCCTATAGATATACTTTCACAGAGACAAGACTGCTGGTAGAACGGGACTCACTAAATACATGTTGTTAATTGTACTGTTGTCACTTAAGAACATGGAGTTCTACACTCGTGAATAGTGGCTCCACGCTTTAGCAGTGCTTTTGCCAGTCCGCACTTCAAGATTACTTACGGCAAATACCAGAGGAGAGAGAAGTACATAAAATTGTGTAAAATGAAAATGAAATGAGACGATCGCCTTTGCTTTGCTCGTCATGGCTCAATGAAAATGAAAACACCGCCAGTTTCCTTCTTCTGCTCTATATAGCGTTAGTACTATGCACAATAGCGATTAGCCAGGCATACAGCGAGGGAGCGGAGACTTGTGGGAGTGGAAAGGAATTAGAGATATCTCACTGGTCCTTATTATTATGAATGAAATGCATAGTAAGAAGAAAAGAGTCTGACTGGTCTGCAGCGCAGTGGTTACTGTTACTATGGTATTCTTGCTATAGTATAATACTAACGCTACTTCAACCCCACGGCAACACAGTCAAGTCTTGGACGCAATGAGTACCTAAGTACAGATATTTGCAGTTGCTCAAGTGTCCCGCTGAATCCGCTCCATCCTCCATAATGTCCCTGGTAAATATTTAGTCTTAGACGTCAACGATTCAGAGACCCTCAAGTGCAATAGGGTATCACATTAGTATATGCCTAGTGTACTGTACTCATCATCATAATGTGTAGCATGTTAACAAAGTGGGAAGGAGGTGAAATGTGAATGTGGCATTTGAGTGACTGAGCTAAATAACACGGAGATCCCCACAGAAGAGCCAACCTTTTAAATATGTGCGTACGCTCACCAGTAGTAGTACAGTGAGGGAGCCTGTTAATACAAGTTATTATGGTTGAAGTTAAACCGATGAGCGTGGTTGGTCAGTGGGAGCAAATGAATACAAATGATATCCACACAAATGCATCTTGTCCGCCGACATACCCTCCGCACTGGGTACAAAGAACGGGAGTAGTTCCCACAACCATGCTCACAAGATATAAATTTCCTCCGTACACAGGTTTGTGTTGAGCAGACCCACTCATCGTTATCATTTAAGACGACCATTGCCTGTATTTATGTGAACTTGTCAAGTATGTACAGGGAGGCCAGGAACAGGAGCAAGAGCCAACCGAAAAAATTAACAACCCACCCCACAGCATCATCCATCCCAGGGCTTTTTCATCGCATCCCTATCTCCCCACTCCAAAGTGTTGCATCTATATTAAAAATGATAGCTCAGGCCAGGCTGTATACCTACATACATACAGATCCGAGGAGCCCATGATGATTGCATCACTATCTCCTATCTTTTATATGTGGAGACCCTTAAGTGAACTTTGCCGTTATGTAATCTTGTTGCTATCTCAGTGAAGAGAGAGAGAGAGAGGAAAAAAAGGGACGATGAGGCTCTGGCTCTGGCTTTGGCTCCAGGGCCAGGGCCAGGGTTGCTGTAAATATGATGCAGTACCTACGTACTGATCTAAGCTTGAAGGAGCGAGATGCTCACCACGGAGACAGAGAGGTCCCTCGTCCATGCTCATGTCCATGTCATAGCGATAGCAGTCAGTCTCATCATGTCACTTAGTTAGTGTGCGTATTATGGGATTTGAGGGACCATAGCAAGGAAAATAGGAGCTGCTGCGTCAGTCACTTTACAATACAAATCCATGGGTAATATACGCCGGAGAGAGAGAGAGAGAGTAAAAATACAGAGTAATGATGTAATACAAAACTATTACATAGTACACTTTGGTCCAAGTTGACATGCATAGTTCAGCTAGACCTAGGTATGCCGTCCTGTCCTGTCCTTGGGAAGTGTTTGTACACCCCTATATGATCGTGAGAAATTCATGTCCCTTCTGATGGGAAAGTTCATAGAGTTAAGAGTTTCCAGTTTATTATACGGCGACTACAGGAACAAGGAGCGATACGATGAGAGTCAGTCAGTCTCTTGTTTGTCTACTCCACTCTCCAACACATAGGCAGACACAGGCACACACACACACAAATAAGCACAGGACAAAAACTTTTCAATCGACCATCAACGCATAGTGTACCCACCGTATTATTGTCTGTATGTGCACTACCCAAGAACGCAATCATACATAAATGTAATTATATCGAGGGTGAAGAAGCCTTATAGGCACAAGTCCAGTCCCCATTTAAAAGCATTCTGACATAAGTCCAGCGTCCCCTTGATAGGATTTGGAACAACGAACTTTTTACAAGCGTACTTATAAAAAGGGTAATACAACTTTTAGAAAATTTTTAAAAAGCGTAAATAGCAGTTTTACTATTCTTCAAAAGTGCAAATATACGTTTTGAAATTTTAAAAAAGGGTAAAAATATCGGTTTTACTATAGTGTAAAATTGTAAATTGCCCTTTTACTAGTTTTGAAAGGTGTAAATACAAATTTTACATATTTTCTGTAAAGTGTACATACCAGTTTTACATATTTTTTGAAAGGTGTAAATACAAGTTTTACGTATTTTTTGAAAGGTACAAATACAGATTTTAAGCACTTTTTTGCAAATATTTTACAGTTGTATTTTCACTTTTTATAAACAAAGATATCAAATTGATTGCTGGGGCTTGTATCCAATCAAAATGATGCTAAAGGGGCACAAGAATTACCCTACAATGCTTCTTCACCGACGATGTACAGTCAACAGTTGCACCTATACATGCTTGGTCATATTATGATTGCTCTGCATTGTGTTGGATATTGTTGTATTTTCTAGTTTTCTCATCTCCACCAAACCAACGATGAGATGAATGCATGCCTATGATATTTTCTCTCTGCTTCCCTCACAACACAACACAACCCCATGGACATCCCAAAATCAACCAATGAAGAACCAACCATACCATGAGAGATGAAGGAAGAGTGAGCGAGAGAGAGAGAGAGAGAGATGGGATGAGAGACAGATCAAAGACCTACATTCTTTAGCTCACTTTAAGTCAAAGGCCAATCATTATTCACAACAAAGCCAATTCACCTACCTATTCAATTTCGACATTCCTTATTCTTACACACTCTGGCTCTTCACATCTTAAAATGCCAATAAAAGGCAGAAAAAGCACACAATGCCTAAGTAGATGTAAGGATTAACAAATTTTTCCTTCCCACATTTCCACACACAATGTCAGCTCAAAAATTATTTTCGTCAGCGTAAGACACTTACTGGTGGGTAAACCAGTGAAGAATGAATTCATTTAAACGCTCAAATTTACACGTACATATTACTATAAACATACCTAGGTGTATATACATAGAGATACTTTCACTACATTCCAAGGAGGATTAATAAACCTTACATGACAAGGAACAGAGGTACTCTAATGCATAAGGAAATTTCCAGAAATATTCATACTCCAATATCAGTACTCAAGAGGCATCTCTGCTCGTCTTACCTGAAACAAAAAAATAAAACATTATTATTATTAAATGCAAGGCAACTCCAAAAGTCCAAGTCAATGGCATGCATTATCTACAGGAATAATCAGAATCACCTCATTTGATTTCCTGATAATTAAATTGACCACTTTACGATTCATTAATGGTACAAAATTAATCATTAATAGCCCGAGACAGCATTAATAACTGTGGTCTCTCTCATTTATAACAATTCTTTTATCGTAAGTACAGTCGACCAGGGAACAAAAGTCGTTAATAAAAAAGCGGCCGCACCGAACTAAGCACTTTCAATCGATTTCCCAGGGAATAAGAGTAAACAAGTACATATAGGCACATGGACAAGACAATTTTTTCCTAAATCACCAGCAGAAGGTGAAATGTGTCTATCAGTATTTGCGTGTAAATATAATAATAGAGTCAAAGGCATGAGTCCCACTACAATAAATAAAATGCTCAAAACTACCGTGGAAATAGAAAACGATGAAATGAACGGAATAAAATATGACAGTCTACATACATTCATAGGTATCTGCCCCTATCTCTGTATGTATAGGTATTTCATGCCCCGAAAAAATAATTTTTAAGGGAATTTACGCACGCAAAAGGGAGGGTAAGGAGGCTGGTAATACAGGTAGGCAACATGGCAATTTCTTTTTGCACAATGTAAATTGGCACGGGTGGACAGATTGAGGTAGTAGCCTATGTATCTCGCATGTTCGAGTTAGAAGCAGTATTGAATGCATATGCAGACACTGTATAGAAAAATGAGACTAACCGAGCGAGTAGAGAACAACAAACAGTTTAGGGCCATTCAAGTATGATCTCATAGAAATGAATTTTTCGAAATGTGCAAACACCAGTTTTACACTTTTAAGTTTCTTTTTTTAAAAAAAGGAGCATGTTACTTTTTTTTTGCTTTTTTCAAAAAGTATTTTCATTTTCACCTTTTTTCATACCTCTTTTCCAATTAAAACCCTACAAAGTCATATTTGCAAGGCTCCTTCGTACTTAAGAGTGATCGCTGGGTCAATTATGCATACATTGATAGTAAGGTTCGCTCATATATTTATAACTGTATAGGCACCTACTACCTCCCTACGTTGAAAACATTAAGACACATTGCATGCTCAAAGATGAAGTATCTACTAGTCATGAACTACGCTCACTAGTCAGCTACACGCTGAGAGCGGAGCATGCACCACTATTTTTATTGATATTTGTAGACAAGCCAGGGCAAGTCAGGCTAAGCATTCTCTCTTGAAACGATTGCAAATTGTTTACTCTAGGTACGGACCTACACATCTATACACTGTATTAATAGAGACTGGGAAGAATTACCTATGCATAGCCATCCATCCACCTCTACGCATAATATGTAGGTAAAACTTGTGCTTCATTCGAGCTCCTTGGAAACATCGCTTTCGATTGAGATCGAAGTCATTCAACCATGTTCTATTAATTCATACCATTTAGACTTTTTCTTCACAGCAACAGAGCCCATCCACACTATCGTCGGTACATACATACATACGGATCAGTTCATCCTACGAGCACAGGTACCGTGGGTACCTATGCTGACAGCCAAGACAAAGTTCTTTCCTTTTTATATTTCGCAACTATACACACTCCAACTCCACTACAGCCATGTATTCCACGTAGTGCTGCTTATAATTTAAGAGGAGAATGAGTATTAATAAAGTTGTAGGTATTTTATTAGCACTCGCAGAATGAAATCATTTTCAGCCATAGAAACATGATATCTTTAATAGTAGGAAGGCAGGTACTATATAGTCACTCATATAGCGTTCCAAAATATGTATAGATAGGTACATACATACCTAACGACACGTAATGCTGCCAACTTGTTAAACTTAAAGAATTACATTGCAATTTGTGACGAGTCTACAGCAGAACAAGAGACTAACATAACAGATCACGACTTCTTCCTCAGCACTCCCTTCGCTCAATATTTTATGTAGGTATATTAATACACGGCAGTCCCACGAATAGCAGAAAGCTGCGTTGGAAAACAAGTACGATGTACTCAGTGAGTTTACATAATGCTGATACCGAAACTGATACCGATCCTACTATACATTATATTAGTGTTAGGTACCATAAGACCACTTAAGAAGCAAAGGAATGAACACCAGAGGTACATAAAACACATTGCTTAAAATTGAAAAGTTTACAAGCTTTAAGAAATTTTTTGAAAAAACAGTTAAAAACATTCCTAAAAAATTTTAATTTTAATTTAAATTGTGTGCTGCGCGGAGCGCAGCAACCTTAATTCTTTAGAAAGTAAATCTTGCTTCTACAGACGTACTTTGTAGAGGTAGAAGCGCGGACTATTATGAGGCTAAACAACTTGCAATGTAGCTAAGATTCACATAGCTTTCGGATCTGGTCGATCCTATAAGGTACCTAGGTATTCTCTCTACAAACTACACAGGGTAAATATAGATTTAGAGATTCACATAAATACAACATAGGTACTAGACTCACACCGTTTCATTTAGGTGGTGGTTTTAACTACATTTACAACAACATTAAATCAATGGTTTTGGTGGGTTGGTTGGTTAGTTTTGATGGTATGCTTGGTTTTTGGAGTAAAAATACAAATACGAATACGTCTACACAAACCCCAGCCACATGGAAGGACTCAGAAACACATGTAGACTCACTAGTCAGGTAGGTATATCCGTAATTATTGTTCACTTGATCCCTAGCCCATTGCCCCATGCGGCACCCGAGAAGGAAACATAACAATACAATGCATAATAGTATGAGACATAGAAGGAATCCAAGCTATAATAAATCTGGAATCTCTGGAATTGTCTACGTATCACATAGATACACAGCAGGGCCTCAGTTCATATTTTATCACAGTATGGACTCGGGCCATGCAATCGCACGTATCCCCTTCCCATCCATCCTACGGAATGACGAGGATGATGATAGGAGAGGCTATAGGGAAGAGGCAAAGAGAAAACTAAATGATGAAATGTTTATATCTCACGTTCAGTCACAATTATTACAATCATTTCGATTATGTGCCTGTACATATAAGTGCCTACCTAATAGGTATACCTTTACCAATCCTCACACAAGACAAGACAATGCAAGGTAAAAGGCAAGGCAGTCCAACCAACAGCGTCATGCAATGAAAGGGAATATAATGACAACTACAACCAAATGAATGAGTTAGGATTCCACACATTAACACGCGAAACTGGGCAACAATTTAAGAGTGAAATTGCTACAAAATGCATATAAATTATAATTACATACATAGATATGGCTATATGCGGCTTTTAGCCCAGCAATATCTGTTTATTTCACTATATGACCAGACCAAGGCTCACTAATGACTTTTATTTTGTCTCTAACTGACTTGGTTTTTAATTCCTTTCATTGCATACCGAGCCCCAACCTATACGCAAGCATTGTAGGTATGTACATGGGAGTTTCAATTAGCCATGCGCTGTATGTATACCTATGTACATACGTCTAGCAAACTGTACAGTGCTAACTCAAAAATTGATACATTACCAAATTAATTTACATTTTAGATTTTGATAGTTAATAGCTAATTTATAAAATTTCTAAGCAACATTTGATTCCACGCATTTCAAAGTAAATCCGTTTTGTGACGTCCAGGCAAGCACTTTGGGAACTTTTGGGTTCCTTGCGGCTTTTAACTGTATGATCCCCGATCGATCACAGCCACAGGATCTGGTCTTGCTTCTAATGTACCTACCTACATATGTAACTACCTACCTACAGTACTGCCGTGGCAAAGTTGGCTCTACCGTCCCAAATTGCACTGCACAGTAAAGACCTCAAGACTCGTTGCCGAAAATTGGTGAAAGGACGTTGATTTGAAATGCAAGTGATATTTGTGATGATTAGCTCTACCTTCTTTCCAAGACTGTGTCATAGTTACGAGTTAATAAAAGGCTTAAGGAAACCTACTTACAGCTGCTATAGCGAGGGTAGTACAGTGCAAGTCTGTATAAGCACTGTCAGTTCTCTGTACTCTTTTCTGCTGCTACAAATCCATAGTTTGTATCTATTTGGGGCAAGTAAAGTTGTTGGTACTGTACAGTGTACTAGTTAAAATTGCACCCTACAAGTAAGTAAGTAAAAGAGTACAATAAATCTGTACTTGACTAGATTGTGTGTGAAACATTCAAATTTTCGACCACTTTTTCATATGAGGGCCTCTGTAGAGTCGACACAAGTGTAATACCATGTGTAAGTAGGTAGGTTGAGATATTCCCATGCTCCCAATTGTTCCGTGCAGTTTCTATATGCACACTCGAAGTACACACACACACACACAGTCTACCGTATGCGTGCCTACTCTGGCTATTACATGCCGTGGTCGTTGTCGAGTTTGTACATTGTGATGTAACTTGTGATCATGCTGTTTCATGTGGAGCTCCTTTTTTCCACTACTGAAGCATTGAACTGAAAGAAAATATAAGTCTACGGGCCTCCCCCTATCCTCACATGCATCTACGACGAAAAGCATATATTTATTCCCGTCAATACCTACGTCAGAGTACATACCTATGTATGTAGTGTACACCTAGCTAAAAAATTCAAGTAGTTCATGTAAGTAGCTGGAATTCCTTTGAAACTCCAGTCGTTCTACATGTACGCACAGAACTCCACGTTCGGATCCTTATAGATCCAAGCTGGAGATATAGGATGGAATTTAGTATAATTATAACTTATCGATATAAGCATGCACAAAGGGACAAGTAGATATAATGTCATGGAAGGGAAAGAGACATTTTGGGGTGAAGGAAACCTTGTCAAAGGCGAGTCTATCTTGGATAGTAAGAGCAGGGAGCCGAAGGAAATGCACGAGGAAAAGCGTGTGAGCAGTGTACATAGTACCGTGGCAGTTTCTACCTACATTCTACACCATTCTCCGTACGTACTCCCTACAGTCCCTTCCACTTGTACACAGCCAATGTTTGGTTACACGCCGAGCACATACACATAGCATAGACTCGAATAGGGAATAAGTAGTAAAAACCTCTAACAACAGTGTATCTATCTCTATTCAAGCCTCCAACCTTCATTTACTATTTCGGTAGCTACATAATACTAATAGTAATAGCCTAATAGCCATAGTAATAGTGGTAGCTACCGCACAGAGACAGACCAGAGCAGTCTGGTACTGCTCCTATAGAGGCTCCTTAAACTTTTACCTTCCCGTACAAACCTTCCAACACATTTGGAGCTGTGCACTGCCGTACTTCGACTAAGGCGGCCTGGAGGTATGTCTGTAGGTACGCGGTCTTTGTGGCCTATGGTATGGTATGGCACTGAACTACTCCTACTACTACTACTCCGATGCTTATCTGGAAAAGACCTCTAGAGTACATAGATGCATAGGGCCTCCCCGGCCTATAGACTGTAAAGCGTAGTACTACGGGAGAACTACTTAAGCGAAAGTAGAAATACTAACAATAAGCCAAAGTAGGTAAAACTCATCGTCATAATAATATCTGTATATTGCATAGAGATAGACCAGAATTCGACTACGGACCCTCATCCGTCAGACAGGCAGAGAGCGAGAACACGAAACCAAGTTTGAGAGACATAAGAAGGTGCATGTCGATGCTATATACAGACAGAAGGAGGCCCATAGGTCTTCGTAGGTAGGTAGACCCTTGTGCTTTCCCACTGCCACTCGTATTTATGTAGGGATAGCCCATTCAATCTTTTATTAATACATATCTAGACTCTCTGAGAGTGAGCTACATAAATTCATAGCTACATATGCTGAGAGTTGAAGGGAAAGGAGAAGCCCGAGACGACTGACTGAGTCGACAGCATCGCATATTGGAATACGAGAGACCAACAATTTCGTTAGCGTTGCCCTATTCTATCGATTCCAGGCAATTCCAACTGTTGCCAAACCGTCGCTCTACCCGTATCCACTTGACAACTTCACAAAAGCTACTGAAGCCAATGCCAGGCTTCCAATAGTCAAGCCAGCCAGCTAACTCCTCTATCACGAGAGACCTACATACTGTACCCATGTAGGTACGTAGGTAGGTAGGTAGGCAGACTCACTCTCGTCTACATCTGTACTGTATCTCGAGACTGAGACTGGTGTGGTGTGGAATAAGAAAACTTTGTTTTACACACTGCTATATTTACGACACTATATAGTGTGCATCCGAAAATTTACAGACAGAGCGACAGACCCAGTGAGAGACAAAAACACCGGGAGACAGCAAACCAGGAACAGAGACATTACCCCTCATATCTGCTTCCTCCCTTGGAAATACTGATGTTGGTGTGCGTGACAGGAGAGGCAGGAGAAAATCTGGAAGTTCAAAGTGCCCCAATTGTCGAGACAATACAATAAAGATACCTAACCACCTACTATTTACGCTCTCCCTACTACAGGTCTGTCAGATATACCAATATATCTGAAAATATACCGTATTTTCTCAAATAGAGCCCGGGCTCTAACTAGAAATTCGGCTTACAGACTCCGGGCTGTATTAGAGACCCGGGCTCTACTTGAAAAAATACGGTACATACCTACCGATATAGCTTGACGTCTTTCCTATGTACCAAGGTATATCTGACTGCACAGGTAAAATGGTTGGTAAAATGGAGCCTCAAAAAGTGTCTGATATCATCTGCTCTGCTCCCAAGGATGGCCCACAAAGTCACTTATTCATACATTCATCCAAAGCAAACTATGAGTATGGAAGCTGATCATATGTTCAGACCTACGTGGTGTTCCCAAGAATACTGCCACTGCACTGCATTCCTCTACCACTTTCCGAGATCCTGATAATATTTGTATTGCTACTAGGCATTGAATGAAATATTAAGCATTAGAAAAATGAAATCAATCAACCTATATTAGAATTTATGTAATCAGTCGGGAGAGTAATGGGTGGTGGTTATTAGTATGTGGTTATGAGAGTACAAATGGGAATATAGAAAACCACTAAAATGTATGCGTGCCTCGACTTGAGTAAATGACGATGGCATTACCGAAATATTTTTATTTTTTCCTGTGGCTTTCCACACAATACAGAGGGCTGTAGAGCGCCCCATCCGCTGCTCCACTCCACACTCTACAATCGCATTCATCTGGCTCCGGCGCACAAATTATATCCATGGTATCAAAACACGTGTTGAAAAGACATTAACATTCATTTAGGTCTCGGGTTGTATGTACAGCCACGGAGTTCCCAGCTGTAGCAGAGGAAGCAGTGGAAAGAGGAGCGAGCCGTGGAGTTTAGACCAGCGAACAGCTGATCTAGGCATTCCGCAGAAGAACTGTAGGAAGAAGGTACCTCTACCTATGGAACTACGTTATCAGTCTATCCACATTATGCATATACGCTCCCTATGTAGTGCCTTCCTCATCGCCGTCCACAATCTCAACACTGGACTGTGCAGCGCCACAGAAAGTAGGTAGGTACATTGGTTCTGCAAGGGGTCGCGTAACACTGCCTAATACAGAAGTTTAGCAACTGTAAGGTCCATAAGTGCATAGTAATAACGAAAATACTGGATATATAGGGCACTTCGGAATGTAATTACGAATATACTAGAGCTACAGTGTAGGGCAGTGGTAGTGGCAGAATTGCTGCTTTCGTAGAGGAAGGGCTAGGATAGCCCACAATGATACATACATTAATATTTGCACAGAAGGACAAATGTCCCACCTTGTCAACGGCAGTGCTAGCCAACGAAGACGCACACAAGTTGATAATAATCGGAGACATCCACTTATTAGACGTAGGTATTACCAACCAGCTGATTGTGTGTTTTCTAGTAGATTTCAAATCACTTTGAACACAAACTAACAACTACAGGACTAATTGTAAGGTCTAAACTCTAAATCCATATATGCGTATATGTGTATGTATGTATGTATGCACCTAATAATCCAAAATCCAAGACTCGAATGCATGTAAGGTGCCTATATATATATCTCCAGTAAACGGCTTACTCGATCGTCTCGTTACTTCCAGTCCCCTTTACGTCTAATTTCACACCACTGACAAAGGCCAATTTTCCAATCACCTCCACCAACCGGTCCAAATAAGGCATGAAAACAAATCATCATCACCGTCACAGCGTTGCTATTTTCCATCATCCCATCAACCAGCCATAGTAGGTATATTCAACAGTCGTAAATAACAGCTCGTTCCCACTTACACACCTTCATTCTCACAATTCCATACGAAATATATACCTACCTATAGGTAGGTAGGTATCTGCGACGAAAGTAGCTGTCCAAGCAGTTCAACAAACACAGAGCCCCTAACTATGTACATGTGTAGTGATTTAATGATTTTCGTACCTTTTCCTTATAACTTGAGAGTTACTTACATTAGCACCGTCAGATGTAAAATTTAAATACAATAAATATTACTTGCACATAATTATATGGGGGTTGTGGAGATACTACCAAAACGTACGAAATGGTGACTTCGAATGCCATTCTTCATCTTTCAATTTAAATACGTATACTTATAGTACTTATAGATTGGAAGGCTCTATAGTTCTCTCTCTAAGACAACTCACACATTCGCTACAGGCTACACCTTCCTAATCGTATATCAATCATCATATGTACAGAAGTAACTTTATTTGTATCCTTTGCCCTTCCTTCGTCTTCCGTTTTCCACACTCCACCACATCATTCATCATCCTCATTCGTTTGGATTTACCCCCGTCAAAGTCACATAGGAAAGTAGGTATTATGACTCAATGTACATACGCCGAAGGTACGTACTGTGCAAGTCAGAGTGTGATTATATACTAATTTCTCAAAATATGTACGCATTGAATTAAACTCTTACAAATACAATAATTCACCTACTAACTACTTCTTACAACAGCACTACTGCAAAGCTTGTGACTAGTACCACTACTGGACAAGTAACACTTGGGATTCAATTTCAGTCACTTCGAGTTTAACCACTTTTCGTATACGTGTAGGCACTCTTGAAGTACTATAAGACATGTAAGAGAATTAACTTTAACTACTCCTACAACTTTACAGGGATACATTTGATACGCACAAACGACCGTCATTTTCTACTTGTATGTATGTCCCAGCACCCTGTGCCTGTGTAATGCACTCCTCAAATTCTCAAATTGTCTGTACAACTGACCACCAAAGACTCTTCCAAGCAATTATTTCGATTCCTTCAATTATATCACCAATTCCACCCAATTTGCAATTGAGGGTCTCAATAACAGGTCCAATGACAAGTTAAATTTCATAGTTTACAGAAACTCTAGCCGTTATTGTCATTGTTAACACCTTTATTGACGGTAACGGAGGTAGAACAGGTGTTAAATTATGTCGTCATCGTTAAATCCTCATCAACACCACAACCAGATAGAACTTCCACGCACGTATGCATCAAACCAACTCAAGCTCAAATCCACATGTCATTCATCCGTCCACATACAACTCAAAGCAAACAAGGAAAGTTAAGCCTCCTCTTCCCTTTAACTTTGAATTGAAAGCTACATTTTTGAAAGTTGTTCTTTAGCATTGGAGACCCCGCTGGTTAACACTTTAACACGGAAGAGCCATTTAAAGATCTAAAGCCCATTATTTATTTTTTAAAACCCCGGAAACTACAGGAGACCCGGAAATTGATAGAAGCCGGGTAACTTTCAGGTTAATTTGGTATGTAATATACCTAATATAGACAAATTAAACATTTTACTGTAATGCACACTATGAATATAATTCAGTATTCGATAAAGCTTCTGTAAAGCCCAAGCTCTTGAACACAATTTATGTACCTACCTAGGTGACTTGAGACAATCGTCACGTGTCTACATTTACTCTGTGTACCTATTTATATTTCTACCTAAGAACGCAGTGTGATACTGAAGTGTCTTGAGTAAATAAAATTGACCGCCATCGACTCACTTCCTTGACTCCTCCACGCTCCAAAACTCAACAACACTCATCACAATATCGCCAAGACAAAGTAGCTGTTGCTGTTGTGTTCAGTCCTTCAGTCAACACAATAATATACTCACAAATACAGCAAATGGGCTGCACAGAGGTATACCTATACTTACTCCTGCATGTGCACCAATCATCCTATTATACAAGGTCCTTGGTCAAACAAAGGTAAAATATGCTTTAAATGAACCGAAAAGAATCAAGGTAAATATGTGTAAACCAGTTAAACAAGTACGAGCGGCAAGCTGTAGAGGAATGAAATGATGTGAGACTAAAAGACTGTGTATACAAATATCATCTAGAAAGAAAAAAGTTTCAGGAAGATAGAAGTGACTAGAGCTAAATTGACCAGTGCAAGACGCATACTGGAGAGCGCAACAGTCCAAATATATATTTTGGTTAGCGCCAGCCTATTATGTTTGCTTATGATTATTCAAGCTAACAGAAAGATGCTGATAGTAAGTGAACACAAAGTTAAATAGGAATGACAGTTGCCTCCAAATATATATCAGCTTCATCTCTTCGTCCCCCCAAACAGTCTCCAGTCTAGTTTGCACACTCATTGTGTCTAACACACAGCCCCCATTTTTACCCCTCCAGTTCTTCAAAGTCCATTGAGATCTACCAGCTGATCATTCCTTCCAGGACGGCACTAGTTATTTAACTCTGGTCTCAGCCCAAGAACACACTCAGCTCCCCATTCAGCTGACTTTTCCTCACAGGTTGGGGTAGGTAGTAGTAGTGCGGAGTGTAGGTAAGGATTTTCAAGTTATTCTCATTATACAAGTACTTTCTTGCTCTCACGTATTCATTCATATGTCCACATTTCTATGCCTACCGACGTGCTCGTGGAATAGGATAAACTGAACTTCTTTCTGGCACGTATACTTCTTGTGAGTGTGTGTTTAATTCGAATGCTATAAGTAAGCCTATATATATATAGGTATATACTCATATATCGAGGCATATATAATGTGTCTATCTATCTGTGTCCTCACGCCCGCTGCTTCCCCGTGCAGCGCTGGTCTCGGCGCATATGATGCTCTAAATGACTTTAATCAGTCATAATAAGTGTCACTCAAGCCTCCGAGTGGCAGTCTTAAAGCTGAGTGATAGACAGAGTGGAGCGCGTTGGCTTTTAGCAGTTAAACCTTGCGGTAGTCTCACCTTATCCCTTATCCTTATCCTATCAATACAAACATCATCATCACCATCATCGTCCTCATCCTCGTCATCATGAAGTTCCCTCTAACTCACACTCCAAGCCTCACCTTTCGTTTCCTTGGGTGCTATCTCCCTCCCTCACCGGTGTCATCCTCCTTAGAGCCATGCAGAACAGAACAGAACAGAAGGAAAGTTCATCTTTCTACTCTGCAACCAGCCAGCGAGCCAGCTCATGTACAGGAGGATGCAACCTTGTGACAACAATTTATACTTTGAACTTCCTCACATGCCTGCCCCCATTTAAATCTAGGTAGGTAATTTAATTACACAAAATATTAATGGAGTGTGTATGTTTTATTTTTATTTCTTCCTTGCATTTCGCATTGGAATGTGGAGCTAATGTACATAGGTGCATAATGTGTACTACTGATGGATGAGGAGGAAACTTATGTTGCTATTGCTATATGAAGTCTCATTGACTCTGTTTTTTTGAACTTGACTCAATGAGTATCAACTTGAATTTGAATAATTGCCTAACAAGTTCTTGAGCTAATGAATGAATGGAAATTAGTTTATTGAGTGTAGTTCACAGCTTCACACACACACACACACACTTCCTCTCAACGTGGACTAAACGACGGTCCTGAATATGTACTTACAATGGGCAGTTTACATTCAATCATGGGGAAGTGTGCTATGTAATAAAGTTGTTGAGCCACAGGGAGACAGGGACGAGGTATAAATATTGTGTGTACGTTCCATCACATCACAAGTCAATTAAAATCCTGTCCGCTTAATTTCGATTTTATTACAACTACAATAACAACAACAGCAGATGGGATGAGAACTCATATTAATTGTACACTATTTATGTATTATTTATTCAAGGATTCCTAGTGCACAGATTTAACGAGTTTAAGTGGCGCATTACTCACAACTCATCAACTACCACTCTACGGACTCTGTACCTACGGAATTTAATTTAGTGTAGTAAGTACATTTCAAGTAAAGAATCTAGCTGTAAATTGCACATAATTGAATTAAAATTAGGTTGCAAGTATCGATAAAGATCGTAGGGGGGTAGGTTCCTAGGTACATTCACCTCGTCATGGTGGTCACTACAAAAAATTCTCAGTTTAGTTTACAATTACAGAGACTTTAAAGCATTGTATGTATGTTGGTCATTTACTGTACAGGCTTTGAGTTTGTAATGCAGTAGTAGTTGGGACTGAAAGAGTCAATTCCCCAAGCCAAAGGCTGTCACCGCTCTCTGTACACCTGAGTTTGAATTGACACAGCTTTGTGGTATGCAGCGTTGTAGTGTTCCGATTGTTAAGGAGTGACACAGAAAAACAAAGCAGTTAAGTAATCATAACAATAATAATAATTACATTTCATACAGAACAGGTGTTTGAAAACAAAGTGTAACAAAACTGACATGACATCCACCATTAGGATCCTACCATAGCAGATAGATTCAGTGCAGAAAATCCAGATACCTACCTGATTTTTTTTCCAACTCTACATGCATATTTAAAATTGTCTTAACTCTGGCTCTACGATCCTTGACCACAAATTACAAAGGGAAAAATGTTAAAATGTTGGAAAGAGAAGGGGAGCTAAATATGTGGGGCCACGACATATTGGACTACTGTCGAGAACTAATTTGAGTAACGAGTCGTCCTCGAATTCTCAAATGCACGCATCGACGCATATGTGTACGGCCGATAGAGGACTAAAATAAAGTGTGCCAAAACTCATTGTGTACGACATGGAATGGGAAAAAATCATGTTGCTTTTGACTTTTATGTTTGCTAGAAGTGTCGAGCTCTGTAATTGTAAGATACAGCAGTCAGTATAAACATATAGGAAGGGAGGCAGTGATAGAGGTATGTCTGTAGCTATAAAAGCGCTAATCCCCTCACATAGACTTGCAAAATATGAGCTGAACTGCGCTGGGGAGCCTTGCAAATATCCATATTCATACAATCTTTTATAGAAAACATATTTTAAAATGGGCAAGCATAACAAACCACGTTTCAAAAAACCATACAACTATTATATAATTATATGGTTTTTTCCTTCTTTGAAAAATTGATGTACCTTCTTTAAAAAAGCATAATGCTACAAATTACGATCAAAAAGGTACGAAATCTAAAATACACCTTTTTTTTAAAAAAATCAAAACATTGAATTTACGTTTCAAAAAATCATAATACACAAAATGCGCCTTTTGAAAAAAACTAAAATACTAATGACGTTTCAAAAAAGTACAAAACCTAAAACTAAAATGCACCTTTTTAAAAAAGTAAACCATCATATTACCTAATATGTGCATTCTCAAAAAGCAATACACTAAATTTACGTTTCAAAAAAGTTTAAAAAATCGTACTTTAACAATCTGAAAAAGCAATTTGACTGATATCATATTTGACCGGCCCCCTGCCATGGGATGATGATCATGCATCATGCCTCTGCTTTTGCTCCCCTTGTACCTATAACAATGTATTAACTACATACGTAGCCCCAGACCAGGAGCAGAGAACGGAGCATAATCATATAGTATGTGGGAGACCAGATGATAAATAATGTACATCTAGATTCTACATAGCAGAGAGTTGAGTGTAGGAGATATGACAGGACAGGACAGGACAGCCCTTCCGGGAATATTTTTGCCATGTTCTCTGATGTTCTCTTTCTCTCCTCATCCCTCTCTTCTCAACACGAGGATGACTATGATCTTGTCAGCCCACCAACTTCAACTTCATCCTCAACTTCCCTCAACGACGCTCGCCTTGGATGAGCTTTACGTTCATTGCGTCTTTCGTCCTACAGTTGCACAGAGCACATATACTCTGATTCTGATAATGTAGCGGACTGACTGACTGACGCTGACACACTCGGAATTATTAACGGCATAATGAACCAAGTAGGCAGTTTATTCATACATCTATTCCACTGCCGTATACACATACATACACACTATACTAACGATAAGCAAAATTGCAAAGGATTTTTTTATCCTTCTTCTTCTTCTTCTTCTTCTACCTTGTCTTTCAAACGCCAACGCTGCATGTACGTACATATATCAGTGCTTGCAAACTACCAGTAGACTCTTATAATTATTATTATTGTTATCATGAATTTAGAACAAATTTTAGTTGAAAAGTTGTCTGGCACACAGCCTACCTAGCTACGATAAGAATTTCCCCCAGAATAAACAAGTAGCCAGATACCCTAGGATAGAAGCTGTATATTTTTGTATATATCTGTACTATAGCAGCCTTTAGGAAATGATAAGAACAAAACTAGGGGAAATAATATTTAAGTATTTAACATTACTCTTGCCCCCACGATTTGTAGGTATTTACAAGTTTTTCCTTCGGAATAAGCGCACTGTCTTATCACTATCTAAAATTAAATATACATCAACTTAGCTACTAAACACATGGAGTTTAAATGGCTGAGAAGCAAAGACGAATGTTACGAAGTTCACAGATGGTTCCGGCTTCATTTCTTTCTCTCTCTCTCTCTCTCTCCTGTCTCTCTATATATACATCCTTGCCTTCATTCGTCATGCTAGAAGATTTTTTTTTCATTCAATAACCACGATGCGATGGAGGGAATGTGAATGTGAATGTGAGGTAAGGTATCTTACCAAGGTATCTAGGAGATTACAGATACATTCTGTGTGTGCCTACTTTTAGGTTTATCGCTTCTAGTCGTTGAGCACATACTGCCTACTATGAATTCATTGTGTGCCGTATGTATGAGGGAGAAAACTTCTGCGGTCGTACAGCAGCAAAGCTAAGTTAATATAATAAGCTTGATGTTAGAGGAAGTCCTTCAGTTGGCTGCATCTCGCAAGGGTCGTTCAGCTCCTGCATGGTCGAGCACAGGAAGCCACACCGGATGACCTTTCTGATCAACTAGCACCTACGTAATGTAGATTGCTTATTCTTTCTTCACCCTATCCTACCTTAACTTATTGTTTAACTCACCAAAAAATATAGCCTCATCCATGTACAGACGAGACGATACAGACACAGACAGGTAGCTACGAGAGTTCATTGTGAGTGTGTCGGCCTTCACGTAAGCTTTAAATATCCTTTAGCTCCCTTTTTTTATATATATAGCTTTTTACATATATACCTACTCGTATTATGTAAGTCTATGGCTTCTGCTCCATCTCTATCCGCTCCCTATTAGTAACCATAATGAACTTCTCTCTGAGGCAGGCTAATGTAGTTTTGTACAATAGGTAATAAACGATTCCAAGCCACTTGCTTTTAATTACGTCTCTCTCCCTTTTTACATTGTAACATATGTGGAGGAGCCTATTAACCACTATGTACATACATTACATGGAGCAATTATACTATTATCACATATTACAATTTTATTTTATTTTCCAATCCAGCAAAGGAACCCACACCGGAACAGTGAGACTAATCGCAAGATTTTAATTCTGATCAAATGGAATATGCACGCTTAGAAGTTATGGTTTTCTGAATAGAAGCCATGCATCTTGGTCTTGAGTCCTTCACATTCCATAAATTTTAAAAGTTTTCAAGAAACCCTATAGATGATTGGAGGAGTTGCAGTCGGATGCAGACACAACAAATTTTACTTGCATTAAACACTGCCCTGTATCTGTCTGTAGCAATGCACCGATATGAAAAACCGCTGTTCCCTTTTCGTCACGAGGGAGCTAAGGGAGATAAGGGCCGACGGAGGCACAGGCCAAGACAAAATATTGTGAATGGGAAAGTACAAATATGAAAACCGAGGAGCTGAGGCATGGGGGTGGTCAATATCTACACAAATTTACGGCTGCGTGTCCCTTCTCTTCAATCCTTCAATCTACAAGGAGTATAAATATGTATGGATGCACACACACACACACACACACACATATATATCTGTCAAAGCAAGCTTCTACAAATTAGGGCAAGAGGTGGTTGATGGTTTATGGTTAGTCAATGCTGATCGCGAGTGGAGGACCCTTTTCGGTTTCAACGGGGTCCGACCCATGCCATGGTTAACTCTGACTAGATGCGATAACTACAGGGGAAGCCCTTTCTTATGTTAGCATGAACTATGGACTGCCTTTAAATTCTTAAACTGGCTTGTTAAACACTTGACGATATCTCCCACTGTAGTACCTACTATGGGAAATGTTTTGATGGGGCCTTTTCTTCACATTCTCCATCTCAAATTTTCATACAGATTATCAGTCCCAGACCAGCCGATTCGAACACTTTGTGAAGATCATTCTTGGGTTTCACTTTGACTCCAGCACGCCCTCCTTCTCCTTCTAACTTAATCATCTCATGAGCAGGAGTGTAAATGCCCACTGTAATAGAACCAGCTCGAAAACTTTAGTTTTGACACTACCGATTCCAGGAGGTAAAACTAAATACACGGAACCTTCCCTCTATGTAGCTTTGGTACATTCTTAAATTCTTGAAAATGACATTTTTACGCCTTTATCCCATATTTTTTTTGCTAAAGTTTTTTGTGTGTAGATATCTGTACTCGCATCGTCCAGCGATTGACTACAGTTCGAAATTTCGAGGGGGCGGAGGAGGACGAGAACTTGAGAAAGCTAACAGACTTGTAAATTCAGGGAAATCTGTGCCTTTGAAATGAGCTAATCGGGAGATTTATTTTTATGCTTTTTCCTTTTTAAAAGTACCTTTGTGGAGTTGTTAATATGACCTCTTATGTGCTCAACGCACAATAATCAGGTGGTATATGCTGCCACAATTCCACACTCAAAACCAACGTTGTTGGTGGGTACTTACTGCTATCTACTATAATAAAGACACACACACATATGCTTCCCATGTGCCTCAGCATCTCGGACACACAAGCCCACCACACCGAACTTCCTGTACACGGTGCTGTACTACGGTACGGTGTATGCTTACAGATAGGCCGTAAGCCTTTACCCTCGAGAGATGAGCATGCGTTGAGGCTGAAGCCGTGTTGCTTAACAGAAGCGATTATTGTTCTCCGTCTTGAAAGCCATGTTCATTTTTCTATTTAGGGAGCTTGTTTTATTTTAGTACCTCCTTTCTTACACTTCATTTCAAGTAGAAAGCTCCATGTTAAACATGCTCATTGTGGTTCCGTCTCATCTTCTCCATTTTTTTCAGCCCTATAATTATCAGCCATGTGTGTCTCAGGATGATCTGACAGTACGCAGTCCACCGCACACACTCCCCCTCGCCCTCCCCATGAATTCCAATCCAAATATCCAAAATCTAGTAATTTTTAATGTCAGCTCGTGCTCACACAAACCACTCGAAAAAGCTGTTTCTTGGCTTCAATCTACAATTCTGTGGGTGTGAAGAGCAGGCGCACTTGGATTGGACAGTGCAGTTTAGCTTCATTAGACAAACATCCAATTTACCTTACCAGACCAGGCAGACTTAAGAAAATTCAAATAACATAGGTGAGCAAGTACGACTGCAGTGTAGCTTGGAGCACCGAGATTGATGTTAGATACACAAGATACACTCTTATAATTGCTACCTACGCACACGCATAACTAACAAGGCCTCAAGTACAGACTAGTACAGATAGTGTACCGTAGTGGAGTGATGAGCCTATTAGTATACTGACTACCCATCTGCTGTCGTACTGCTATGCGAAAGGTCAGGACAAATTTGAAGAAGGTGTAGGGAAGTGCCGTGCATGATGAGACACCTTCCTTCCTCCTACCGCTGTGCCATTTGACACCGTGAGGAAGCATGCAGACAAGAGACTTGTCAACTCCAACGGCTTTCAAGCACCTTCCCTCATATAATTACAATAACTATTATAAACTATTTACACGGCCAGCTCAAGTTGTTTTTATATTAGTAGTGCTAGTCAATTGAGCCATACACTTAGAAAAGGGAATAATTGGTGATACTTTATCTGGAACCTATTACTCAAATGAATATGTTACCTAGGCACATTTGTATGAACAGGACGAGTAAGCCCCCAGCAGTGGTGCTAAGTTCTGCATGTCAGTTCTGCAAGGCTTCTCCTCCTGTAGCCTGACAAGGAATTCACCAACACTGCACTGGGCCCAGAGGCATGAATATAATGTGCCTTAATCTACTTGAGAGTCATAACATCACAGAAGCCTTTACATACACTTTAGAGCTGTGCTTTTTTTAGCAAGGTGCTCCACACTACACACTAGGTAGGTACATTACTAATATAATTTCAGTTTATTTTTGCCCATTAGAAATTGATGGTAAGTACCTGGTCATGTGTGATGTAAAGTCCGTGCAATTACTCAGATAGAGGTGTAGCAGGTAGGTGTGCCTTCTGCCAACAATAAATTCTGTGGAAGGAGCAGCCGTACATACTAAGGTAGGTGAAGGTAGGGAGAAATGTTGATGTGTCCATGTAATTCCTACCAATTTTTAGGTACATAGACCTCACATCCAGACCAGGCAAATGAAGCTGGGCTGCTCCGTTGTGAGCATGTGTGTGGCTGGGAAATGAGGGAAATGAATGCAGCTCAGCACCTAATACATAACTACTACACAAAATTCACCTTCAGTCACACTACACACTTCGTTCCAATCCGTGGCCGTAGCCGTACAAGCGCAGACTTACCATAGAACACTACCGACCACCACAAATGTCAATAAAATGTACACACACTATGACTACCGTGGCCGGACTCCCGTAATATAATTATTCCACTTGTTTATACCATCACCCAAAGACAGGGGCTAGCTACCTTACAGCTCTCCAGGATATAAATCAGGAGCTAAGTTTAGGGACTCAAGTTACGACCCGAGCAAGAGTCACAGTGCAGTGGTACGAAGGAGAAGAGCCCAGCTATGTATGAAAGGAAAACTAGGGATGGAAATAAAGGCGTTGAACAGTCAATTTTCACTATTTTCAATTCCAAACCAATTTCTAACCTTATTTATTCTCAGTCGAGATATTCCAATTACAAATGGTTTGCGAGCTTCGACAAATCAAGTCGTTTGTCTATGCTATCCCAGAGACAGGTACAAGCATACCTATATATTATGTATTACTTGTGTCGTATATGTAGTTTGCAGGTACGATTTTTTTTTAATATCAATCTTTGATATTTTTATGACTGCCAAAGCATACACCTTCCATCCACATTTTATCTATTTATCTGTATCGAGTGAACATCTTGGGAATAAAATACAAGCGTTATTTTAGTACTGACAGGTTTGCAGAGTCAGTGGAATATAGACGGAACCAGTCCTTCACTCCACTCTCCTCTGTATCTCTCGGATTTCAATTTATTATTATACTTGTTACATCCTCATTACTTCTGTAAATTTAAACATATTCGTAGGTAGTTACTAACGAGAATTTAGCTCCAGCCTCATAAAAATTCAATCAGGCAGGCAACACAAACACAGGTGACGGCGGACTAGGACACTACGTCAACTAGGCATCATAAAAAATATCATGTCATCAATAAAAGAAATTCACACCGCATCGAGAATCAAAATGACAAGCGGTATGTATATAGTTATTAGTTGAAGATGATTACCATAGTATTAGTATTAGCTCCACCACCGCACCACTGAATATTTACGCTGTGTTAAGCATGCACTTTTATAGAGGAATGGATTGAGCGACGTGCAGTAAAGGGAAGGTTTAGCTTTTGATGAAAGGCCTTGAATGAGTCTACCTAGTTGCTTTAAGTAGGCACAATCAAATGAATGACAAAATAGAACTTGCTCAATTTTTCTACTGTCTCACACATTCCTATGCGCAGTCATTTGACCACCTTTCACAAGTTGACAGCACTGTAGTACCTAGGACAAGTCCTATAATTTGTAACTTTAAGTTGAAACAAAAATTTTGAGAAGCTGTTTCATTTGTTTAGTGAGTAAAGCAACTTGGCTACGCTCGGATTGACAGTTGAAAATTCAATCTTTGTTAGGGACCCCAAATAAGTATATAAGCTTTGACATTATTGCATTCAACTTAAATTGTATGTAGCTGTAACAATAATTATTGTAAGCTTCGACAAATTCTAGTGTTAATATCTGTAGTGATTATAGTGAAGGTATATCTATATAAAAGCGTCAGCTTTCTTCAGTCAGGCACAGAATTATGAGCTACAATAACTTTTATTGCACTCGATCCGATGTACAGCGCATTATACGTATAAATATCTGGAGTTTGTGCTTGTAATTGAAATTCGGACGAAAAGGACAATTAAATTTACGGCTTGTCCATCAGGCTCTGTACAACGTGGGAGGCTTCAAAAATTCTCTAAGCTACTTGTAAAATATCCAGATATTCCACTGTGCCTTCCAGTATAGTTGCAATTATGAGCGACTACCTTCAATGACCACTGTCCCTATTCACTATCCCTTTTTCTACCCTCAACTAGCCCCCGTCCCATCCCCACTTATCAACATCAACGGCTTCCGCACAATCTAGACCTTTCCTTATGCATTTCAATTCAAAAATTTTCACTTGTTAGTCTACACTCTACACTTGTAGAGAGCTCAAAATAAAATATAGGCTTGTGCTCGTGGGCATGCCTCATTCCGTCCATTTTACTCCTAACACTATGTATGCTTACACGATTGTACAACAATGCTAATGGGCATTAGGCATAGGCGGGTATTGTTCAAGCCCTATTTAGATTGTATATTACTATATAACCGACACAGCCTCCTGACTTGTACTCACTTACACCCTTTCCAAAGCGCTTTATGACACTTGAGAGGAAAGTGGCAATAATTTCGGGTGCAGTGTGGAATCTGTGCAAGTGGTCAACATAGGATCCTAATAATATTATCTTGTAAAATGCCAAAGGCGAGGCTAAAATTCTTGTTCTGTCTGTAGTAGCCATTCAATAAGTCCTGTATCTGTATTTGGTTCATATTCCGTCAACTTCTACTTCATAGTTTTCATATTATTCCCAGATTCAATGCTACTATCATTTATGTACAAATTGTTCCAAGTCAGCTCTCCAGTGCTGTAACGGCTCTAGGCAAAAGAATATGCCCTTAAAGCGAAACCGTATTTGCTTTGATTTGTCACTCTGTCATGTTTTCCTTTGAATGCCCACTCCTACGCCACAGTCACAGGCCCCCAAATGCTGTTCTCGAAGAAAAGCTAAACCACCAATACACAAACGTATGGACATGGGCCAGGGCCAAGGATTCAGCTTGTATTGTACGCTTCCCTCCATCAAGTGTCAACAATGAGCCCCATCGCCTCATATTCCTTGACATGACTGCAGGCCCGGACCGGACATACAAAAGCACTCAGATAGGACTTGCTATAGGAAATAACTAAAGAAGATCTTGGAAAGTACCAAGGGAGTTACCTGAAACCTTCAAATTAACCGAGACTCCAAGAAACAAAGTTGAAGGGAAGCGAAACAAGACCGCAATGTAGCAACAATAATAACAAAACTTGCTACGCTCAAGTTTTGATGGAGAGAGAGAGAGAGAGAGAGAGGGCCTTTACTTTTTCAGATATCCTTAAATATTGTTTCTCCCCAGAATTCTTAACTTTATATCCCACACCAAAGACCGACCACTGGCTCCTAAACAGACGTCGGACGTGACAAGACCGAGACTAGCCCGGGTCCTAAACACTAAAACTATTCCAAAACTCAAAACTACTAATAGGTACCTACGTAATATACCAGTCGAGATACACTCAATCCTTGGAACCTCTAAATCTATTTAGAAAGTTTTTTTTTCTTCTACCCACTAGAAGTCATATCATAGGGGCAGATGCAATATCCTTCTATATATATTGAGCTATTTCAAATAAATACTACTTCTTACTAAATAATAGTTTAATACGTATCAAGCAGGATGCATATATCTGTGCGCTGTACAAACTTCGACTGGCTCAATCGGTGACCCTTCGACGGACTCTTTTCTTTCAAAAATAAAAGAAATAGAAAAAATATAACACAGAGGTGCTTTTTAACGTCTACTATACTAGCATTTCCATGGATTGCCATAGTCAGAAAGAACAGACAGACAGAGAGAGAGAGAATTTCCCTTCATTTCTTCGACATGGGGTCTCACTGAAGCTCAATCCGGCGTAAATATTTCCAAGGAGTTATACCATTACCATTCAAAATCAGTACATAATATAATAATATCTGTAATATTGGTATCCTCTCTCTCTCTCTGTCTCTCTCACTTTCTGCTTTAGGGTCGTGCCGGAGGAATTCATAAAAACTAACTAGTGCTATGATTATAATACAAGAGCCTCAAATCTTCTTCTCGAGTGTCTACCCACCTTTTGCTTTCGAATGGGAAATACAGGGATGAGAATACCTAGAGAGATATAATAACCCCACAACACACAAGAATATTGAATGGTTTGGTACGTGAGGTCGAAAATCCATATAGGTACATAACCTATCAAGTACACACTTTCCTCATCAATGTACCCTACGTACCTACCTTACCTATAATTCGATCTGTGCATAGAAAAGTGTATAAATACCTACAAAGGTTAAGTAAAGGCAAAGGCAGAAGCAGCACTATTTTTTTATATTCCCCATTCTCTTTACGGGAACAATTCACAAAAATATCTCCACTCACTCTCCGATCCTCCCAATATCCCAAAAATATCTGTAAAATATGGACATAGGTGCTTACTGCCTTCCTCACCTTAATTCGATCCTTTAACTAAAAATACCTTTGTCCACAAAATACCTGACTTTAAACCATTTCTTGTATATTTTGAGCAGCAATATGGAGCGCCCATGCCCGAGATTGATGCTGTCGCTCTGCACATTACAGTAAAAGAGAGGAAGATGAGGGAAAAAAGACTTAGCATTAACAATAGAAACACTTTTTTCCTCACTGCTCAGATTCTTACTGGAAATCCCTACATTTATCTGTACAGTACAGTACGCACCGAAGAAGAAATGTATGTTTGAAGAAAGCATAGTAAATCCCTCACCTCCGAAGATATTTTGCCTCACTTGCGTCTCTGCTTCTGCTTACCAGTGCAGTAGTGCTCAGTGAAGGGGTTTTTGAATGAATTCAACAGAGAAAGAAGCCTGAAACTAAATATAATACCAAGGCAAAGACAGCCATGGAGTAACACAGAATTTAAAGATTATTTTCCCTTATTTTGGAGTCTGATACTGTAAAAATGAACATTATTAACTGCACCGTCAATTTAACCAACATCTGTGTGTATAATGAAGTAAATTTTTCTACCAAGTTCACTTGCCGTTACTGCGCAGAATAGTATGCATCTATACATCTGTAGTTTGTACTCATAACTTGTAATTAGCCCTAAATTTTCCGCACAACAGGAATATATACGATAATACTGAACAAGATGAGGTACCTACTACAAACATTGACACCGTAAGGTTTTCGTGGAGACTTTCAAATGTCATGCTTCGTTCTCTGTGCTCTCGACTGGGATGGAAAGCACTAGGAATTAGGTAGTGACTGTCAGGTTATTGAATGGAAGTGCAGAGGACTGATTCAACGTATACACTCTGTGCCTGTACCAGATATCACTAGTGCCTACCTCCCTCCTCTCAGTGTGCACAGACCTACAGAGAGCGGACAGTTTAAGGACATGTTGTAGAACAAGACAGGAAAAGATGTACTTTGAGTCTATACTGATATATAATGGGAAAGTAATGTAAGGTATATAAAATGGTAGTCTATGAGTGAGCGCTTTTGATCGATAGAAATAACGTTTAGCACAACCATCACTTTACCTGACCCGTACATCATGTCTTTTGAAGGTAAACAAACTACGAGCGAGTAGAAAGCATGCCTTCACAAAATCAGCTTACCTATGTGTACACAGTACACACACTACAGGCTACACAGGCCAGGCAAAGGCAAAGGCAATCTATGCACGGTGTACGGTTGCTCATGTATTTCACACGTCTGCTCAACTATGTGCATTGTACAAGGCTCGAAATCAAAACCAAAAACTGAAGCTATTAAACCCTATTAACTCTAGCTATAGATCGGCCTCTGAGTGACTCGCACATAGACACTTTAGAAGGTAGTTTGAGGGGTAGCAAATCTATGCCTTTTACAAGTTTAAAAGTTTTTTCTTAGAATTATGTAGTAGTAGTAGCAGTAGTGAGCAAAGTGGTTAGTCCTCCTAATACTGCTGATCATATTATTGTAAACGGTGGACGGGGAGCTCTGTTCTGTGAGCGTGTGTGTGTGTGTGTGGAGGTAGTAGGTGCCTCTCTCGACTATGTAACTCATCGTTAGTCAAGTTTAAACAAAACTTAGACTACTTCACATATATATGTATACCTACACATTCCCAATGGGTCACGACTTTTTGACTTTTTTTTTCATTATGTAGCCGAATGAAGCTCATTAAATTAAAACAAGTTGTAGCAATATGCACTACTGCTCTGGCCCTAATAGTTCTTGCAATAGGCAATCAAACTATGAAGCTATGGAGTAGTATAAAGCAATAGAATAGAATAATAAAAAGTAAATGCTGGGGGCCAATCACAGACATTGTCAGGATGACTTGGGATCCTATGGCTAACAGAAACTCACCGTGCTTTTATACACTAACACGGTATATATCCCTTCTCCATTCAGTTTACATTACCTTTAACCAAGTAGCATATCTCAATGTTTTATATTTTTTTCTTCTTCTTTATATATTTTGAAGAAAACCTTCTTCGTCGTCTGTCTATAACTCAAAACTCCTACAAATATTTGTAAATACAATCACTAAAGGAAAGTCCTACTCCCAATCATAATTATTTTCATTTAGGAAATCTTCACATAAAATAAACTTTATTACACAAGTCACACTGCAGATGCACTAATCCACCTTAAGCAGGGACAGGGAGACCATGTACTTTACAATAATCTCCTCCATGATGTAATAATCTGAACAACGTCATATAATTACTAGAGCTACTCTCAAGCCCACATACAGAACCGTACTATGCACTGACACTCTTCGACTACTCCTTCCTTCCACCGTCAACCGTCAACCGACGACGGCCAAGACCCAGAAGACTGGGAAACGAATTTAATTTTTCCTCCTCTCAACCACTGAGCACTCATCAAACACACACACACACACACAATTGTACATACTTACTACCAGTTACATACATTATTGGTTAAACTTGAGACTTGAGATACAGATACAGACAGAGTGAGGCTGATACTAAAAAAAATGTATTTGACTAGATTCACTTGATAATAAAATAAAAATATGATACATGACTCCATTGCACGCCTTTGGATATCAATGAATATTTATTGTGGAATATGAAGTCAGCTACACATTTAGTCTCAACATTGCATTGCATTGGTGGAGATATTGCAAGTCAATACAAGTGGAAAGAAAATTCAAAACATACATGGCGAGATAGAAACTGAATTTAAAGTTGAAGGCATCAATGACTGCGATCGGGTCAAAATTATTGTTTCTACAATTTTTATTATTAATGCCTACATATATTATCCATATACTGCCCTGAAAAACCCATATGCAAAATACCTTTATAGGTATACCGCGAGAGCCAAGAAAGAATCCAAGTGAGAAGTGAGATGGGAAAACATCATGATTTTACATTTAACTCCTTCGCTGCTCACTGCACTGTTCTTTCTGTTCTGTGGTACGTAGGTCCTTACCTACAGGTACCTACCTTAGCTATCTACATATGTGTAATTTAATCTGAGCAGAAGAATTCCACTTCCAAACACAATCGGGTAGTTGGTTTCCCTTTGGTATACATGCATACACCACGAAAACATAAACATACTTATGAACATGTGCATTTGCGTAGAAAAGACTCAAAGCGAAGACACACACACACACACACAAGTAGATAGTAGTAGGTACATGGGATCAATCTTGAGCATTCAATAGCATCTGAATCCCTACTTGAATGCTCTTTAGCTCTATGTGCCGAGCTGACTAGTGAGATAGTTATGACTTTGTTTGTGGATAATAATGTTTTAAACATTCTTGCATTAATAATATGATACAGCACACACTACGCAGACCAGAGAGACCACTACCACAGAGCAGAACTTCCCTGCCTCGTCTCGCAGTACATGCCCATCGCTAAAGTTTCAGCTCAACTGAAGCCCATCAGTTCCATAAATGTATACTTAAAATTATTAGCTATGCTAATGTATGCATCGAGTCTCTCACAACAGATTAAACGAATGCCCGTGAGCTTATCAATATCATAGCAATAGCAATGCAATGCAGTCCAAGCAATAATGCTAAGGAAGACTGAAGGAAAAGAAGGCAGGCAAGGCAGACAGACAAGGATCGTATCGTATATCATCGTTTCCTAAAATCAAACTTTACATAGCCAGCCAGTCCACAGATCAGAATGGATAGGTATAGTACTTATAGGTATAGGTATACCTATACTATACCTAGCTGCAGTCCGCTCCTAATATATTCACTTTCATTTATCAATTCAGTAATGTGAATGCATTGGAAGCATCTATCTGATTTCGACAGTTATACATATGAGCGGTTACGAAATTGTCAGCAAATACATACGTGGAACAATGCAACGTAGGAGCAGACGGAGCTACATACCTACATACATACCAAATTGAATTATACATGCGTATCTCTACAGATATAGATGTATATGTGAGATGAAACTAAAAACTGAAGACACGACACCAGTTTATGCTCCAATATAAAATTCCACATCTTTTTTTCCTCATCTCACTCGACCGTCAACAAAATTGTAGTGTATGTACATATAATATAATGCTATCATTTTTGTGCTTTCATTTACATAGATGGTTATAGAGTGTAGGGACCTATAGCTATAGCTTTATGCTCGCCCTTTTGAGTTGGACTGACTGACTCTGACTCTTGTAACTTGTAAGAAGTAGAAATAGGGGATGGAGATGGGAATACTTGTATCTGTCTGTAGTGCTATACCAGACCAGGAGTGAAGTGCCAATGTGGATATAATAGTAATGTAATGGTTATGGTTACGTTTTCTTCGACTGTACTCTCTTTTGCTCTTAGGCTCTGCTGCTGCTGCTGCTGCTGCTACTACTACTCCTCCTTCTCCTCATCATCACGATCGTCATTTTCTTGACATAAGCTCATACGTTAATGTGAGCCAGAAAGAAAGAAAACAAAATTCTTCGACACCACCACCATCACATCACAAAGACTCAACTCAACTGACGGATGGACTGACTGACGATGAGATGCAAGTGACCTTCTTCAGTAACGCTGTGCCTCTGTCGCACAATCCCTCAAAAGTCAAAACTAGACACACATATTATTATAATCATTCGCATATAGCCGCCATCCACCTATATATCCCATAATTATATAGCTGAACATTTGCAGAGCTATCCTTTTTCCAACTATATCCAAGTAATTACTTACTAACCTACGTAGACTGACACTGGTAGTGTTGACCGTAGTCACATATTGTGCCAAATAAAACTCTTATGGACACTCTTTGCAGATATAATAATTATTATCTCCTAGCCAATCTCTACTATACATTACCTGCCAGCCTCCATAAATAAAAAAAATTTAAGCATGGAAAGGGAACGTACTAAACAGAATTCAAGTTATTTGGATTTGTGGGAATACAAGAATTATACTAATATGTAGGTACTTAGATAGAATCCTTCAGATCAGATCGTCGCAAAAGATTTGTAGTTGCGAGAGATACGCAGAGGTAGGATCCCCATGTTTTTTTTACTGGAGTCAAATCGATTCAGAAGCAAAGCAAGAACCAAGGGAAGAAGTTGCCATGCCACATGTACGTACACACACAAGTAGTACAACTCATCGGCAAAATGTTCCTTTCAATCAGACTGATAATCATATAATTTAGTGTAATATGTAATGTAGTTAGCTGCAACTCTTTAAAGACCCGTCAACTTTGTTCCCATATACATACTTCTCTATAGAGCCTTCCTATGTATATATATATAGCTATGATACAAATATTTGTTTCTGCTGCGCATTCTGGAATACCAGTACTAGTACCAGCTACACCAGCACCAGCCACCATCAGTATGTTCCCATCTTTGTCATGCTCTGCTCCATCCTCCGCCAATGTCAGTCAGTCAGTCAGTCAGTGAGCTGAGCTCATATCAAATAAAACTTGCACGTAATAAAATAAGTGCAGAGTGCAGACACTCTATGATCTTGTGTGGCAACAGTCAAAGCCAAAGCTCCTCTGTCCAAATATACCGTCCAATCCTCAAGAAAATAAATGTAAGCAGAAATGAATGTATTCCACATTTATCAAAAATACATGGTGGAGAATGCAAATGTTTTATATATGTACCTACTGTACTTTATTTATATAGCTTGCATAACTACCAAATACTAGTTGAAGCCTACTACGAACAACTAAACTAGTAACTAGTAGCCACATTGCAAGTAATAGGCTACACTCTCAACGGGTTGCTATCAGCAGGTACATACCAAGGTACTGGTACCAATAACTTGAACACACACCACATATACCAACATAGGTATATACATATACAAGTTTCAGAAATCAGACCATGGAAATACGTAATAATAGTGAAGGAGTAGTAATTCTAATATTATTTACACACTTGCCACCATACAGTAATTGTATGGACGAAGTAGATACATAGGTAGATATCCGTCATGTCTGTATATCGGTAGGTACATACCAATCTAAATCCAATGTGGAAAGGGATGGATTTGAGAAAATGAAAATGGGAAGAGTACAAGGACCATATAACCCTTCCATTACACGCACATCTTATATGCCTACTGTAATTTAGGCGTGCATAAATTATTCCCACTCACTTTTCACAAGGGGCAGTCCAATACTCAACTTCATTTCACTCAAGTGTACGGAGCAAGCCCCAGGAAGCAGAGCCATTTAGTAGGAGCCAACGTCATTTATGCACGGGTCTAAAATCGTCATTTATCGTGCAAAAATAAATGCGAAACACAATACATGGAATGCAACAGAAGAGAGTCTGCCGTACCAGCACCACCATCATACTTAATAAAAATACATAATAATAATTATTGCCTCCTCGCTAGTGTACCATAGGCTATGGATCCATCGGCTGAGCACGCTCATTTAATAAAGAAAGATAGAAAAAGCTAGAGCTAAACAATGTGGCATACATAGATGCTCAAGTATGCATTTATAATATTAATGAAAGGGTTTGTTTACATCAACACAGTCCTCACTCCTACGTCCAGATTCGACTAGTCTACATTGAAGCCTTTTCATCATACGAGATCTGACTACCAATGTCTATCAAAGTAGAGACCTACTCACTCGTAACAATAACAATAACTAGCCTATTTTCTGATTCATGAGCAACTTTTCCCTGCTCACCATCCAACAGTCGACCTTCTGCATCCACAAATATACGAGGATATAACATGACACACAAAACACACCAATGATCACTTCTATATTTGCACAAAACTATTTTATCCATTATGTCCTGGCCGTGTAAAATGTGCATAGAATAAAATAAAATAAAATAAACATAGTACAGCCATTAAAACCAGAGTCAGAGTTAGAGCCAGGCACAAGGGTGTGAAAAGATAAAAAATTCTTCCAAAGAAATAATTGTAATTACTCGCTATCCTGTATTCCGTGATTCTGTAGGCTTAGAGCCGTTGCGTTGTTGTTGGTAAGAAGGGCCAAGAAGCAACACTCACTCTTGAGCAATGCAATGCCTAATCCTGCTCTGCATCTACTGTGGATTAGTAGATTGTGAAGTCGATTACAAATTGGTGTACATACATACATACTGACTATGCCTTTAAAAAATTCAGTCTCGACATTTATTTCAGAGTCAATATATATCTCTCAGTATAGCGAATATGACAGCAACATTTTTCAGCTGTTTCAGCAATGCATTCATAATTTATACACGTTTATGTGTACATTTAGGAATTCCATTTAAATTCTTGAAAATGTTAGATTGAATTGTATTGTTACATAGAAAAGGAATACGTTGGTCTAATTAACTCAAGTGCTGTTTATTCGTCTATATTCTCACTTGCTCTCAACCTTCCGAATGCAACAACCTTTCCACTTGCTATACACCATCTATAATGTCTAGCACATTATTGTGTCTACTTAGTCCTAAATGTCAAAGAGCCACAGATCTTAACTATTGTGTGTTTGACAATCAAACTAAACTAAACCAAACCACAAACTATACATAAAGGTATGGGCTCATATGCGGTTTTCTCAATGTCTCAATATAAGTGCACATTTTCCAATTCCTAATTCCTTCAACTCTAGAATAACAACACATTCATACGAAGAGTCAGCTCAGTTTTTAGAGAGGATGTTAGATTGCAGAAAGTTGCGTGCTTTACTATTTACTCCACTCTGTACTTCCTTCTCCATTCTACAGAGTGTCTGCCTGCTACTACCTCATCCACAGGCATGCGGATTATTCATTGGTGGATCTTGCGTAGACCAATACATATATATTAAAATTTTAATGTGAGCACAAACAAAGCGGTGAGGAAGGGGAGCTGACAGTTCAAAATTAATGCTACTACTGACACAATGTAGTCTTAGTAAGTAGGTTCCTGCGGCTTCCTTTCTATTTAGTATCTGCCCTTCTCCCATCATACATGACTTATTTTGTAATGCAATAGTGTTCATGTCATCTTTAGACAAAATAATACAACGCGAAAAAATCTAAAGCAGGCCAAAGCCCCAGAATTTGACTTCGACTTCATAACACACATATACATCCTTGTACAAGTTAAAAGTCAAAGTGAAAAGCGTTCCCATAATGAAATAAATTGTTGTACATTTCTGTGTAAAAATGTGCAGGAGCTTTAACTAAAAAAAAAAGTAGGCACACCTTAAGTAACTCTTCCAAAAAATAAATAAGAGAATCGAAATCGAAACGCAGTACGGCAAGCATTTGTTTGTATCTAAAAATATCAGCACTTGAGCACTGCATTGTACATCTTAGGTGTGCCTGTAAGGTCAATTAAAATGCTTCTTATTTGATTTGATTCAGTGGTTTGTCAGTCGCTGAGATTACCATCTACTATCCTCATGCTACTGGTATTTGCTAGGTTGGATTGTCTAATAGGTACTTGTACACACATAGATTTGACATCTGCAAAATCATAAATTGGAGGGCAAAAATGATTACAAGTACGAGGGCGATTTGTCATCTCTGCATGGACTCCCCTGTAGGGTTTGTCCAACCAGCCCAACGCAATAACGTATGTATACGCTCATATCCACTTGAAATAAATCTGATGAAGATAAATGCTTGCAATAAGGCAAAGCAACTTGTTCGTCTGTCTTAAGTACTGAGGTGGATGCAGTCCCTTTCCCATGTAGAAATGAATGAGCACTCCATGTTCAGACCGAATTTGTTGACGGAGTCATCAATAATGGAAAAAAATAAATACAGACATCAACCTTACTCATACATATTTTACACAATCTCAATTTTTCATGTTGAAATCAACATTGGAATTTGGACTAAGCTCCTTATTCACGTTATTTCACGTGTGCAGATGAGTACCTATAGAATTCACATAGATATAGATATACCTACGTCTAACAAAACAAAAACCCTCATAACTACCCAGCTAGGTATATACCTCTATAGGGACAGGGTACTAATAACCCTATAATATTATTATTAAAAAATGACAGTGTGCATTAGTGTGTCATGGTAATGGTAATACTATCAGTACTTGCGGATAGTTGGGATGCCTATATGTACACGTTATCTGTGAACAATAAAACATAATATCTATATGAATATTAAATTAATTGTTTTGTTGGCATACTCCAACACCACCAGCATACTTGTAAGCATCTACATACTCAAAAATACACTTCTTCTTCGGCGGATGGAAAGAGCACAAAACTGAAGGTCTCGTACTCTTTGATCTTGAGTCTTTAGTACTGAAGGCATTAGTTCCAACACATAAATAATTCTGACACGTCACTCATCATTACGATTCCCATTACGCTTACTAACTCTGTAATCTAACCATAAATTCTCATCATATTCAAGCACTGGCCTATGTGGAGTCAATAATAGAATAATTCTCATTCTCGTTATGATATCAAATCTGGCAGTTAGTTATGAGGCCTCCGTAACCAAGAGACAGACACTGAAGATGGCACAATAATATTACCTTCTAATATCAAAGTAATTAATTGTTCCTTAAAACTATAAATGAATTAAATCGGTGTTTTTCCTTTGCAGGCCTATTTTTATTTGAATCCATTGACTGATTGAGTGTGGCACACGTCCACTTAGAATAGCTTAGCGTTTCCTTCTTTCTACAGTTCTACAGATATGCCCTTTTAAGTTTAAAATTATTAGCATTACTGCCGAGTTTCACACACTTAAAGTCACGTGACTATCGCAAATATAGGTATTGGACGTAGTTGTGGGGTCCCAAGAAGGTATGTGGACGCATAAAAGTGCATAATTACATGCGCTGTGTGAAATAAGATACTGTTCAATGGTTGGTTTAGTTTGGCTGGCTGAGGGTTATTCAAACACAAGGAAGGCAAAGGTGGTGTGCGCAGAGTTAATAGTGTTACAACTGTGCGTCGTAGTTTGTCATTGAAGATGATTGCTGATACTCAAAGTTGATCCAGTGCTTTTATAGCTCAACCTCCTCATCCCACACACACTCTACATAATTTCAGGAGCTTTTTCTACACACGAATTTACTCAAGAAAGCCCAACTCAAAACATTTCCTGAGAATCCCCGTCCTCCATCCACATGACTTCGGTGGTACATCCTCGGCGAGTGTAAGTACTGTGTACATAATAATATGGCGATAAGAGACGAGTAAGTCCACAGTAATAGCTACTCGTGCTAATAATATTCGATCCGTCCACAGTTCCACAGTCAAACGTCAATCCTCTGGATTCTACGTAGCAAGTCCTACTCTACACGTCTGCATCACTAATCCATCCGAATCACCCAATGCGTAGCCTCCAATACGGTCACAGCACTGTATTTGTGTACACAGCATAGCATGCATGCGGAACCATGTCATTTCCTTACACACTGACTGACGATGGAGATCTAGAACATTTTGTTCTACGCTTTGTCTCTGACAAGTTAGGTAAATAATAATAATATATGGAAGAAAAACAAAAGAATAAACAGAACCTCCCTTTAAAAGCATAGCGCAATACTAACACAAGTTTGTAAATATTGTCGTACTCAAAAATTGGAGGCCTAGAACAGGGATACATGCATATTCTTATGTAAAACCAAGTCAAAAACCGAAAGCAAATATGTAAAACGTGTGTACAAAGTTGGATTGATTCTGTATACATAGGGTTAGCATAGCACTTAATACATACATCCTCGTCAAGCTGACTGACTTCCTGCAGTAGCTATTGATATTATACTCTATTTTCAATATTTCGATAATCTAGACTTTGTCAAAGTTTCCATCACTCCAAGTCCTTCCTTGCCTCATACCACATTTGAGCACATCTGTCCAGTTTAAACTAGTCATCCATACAAAGAGAAAGAGGGTAATAACGACAGTGCTATGCAGGTACCATATACACACACACATTGCATTGGGAAATCTAGTATCTATAAATACTGTAGTGTAAAGCTGAGTGCTTACTAATACGACTGACACGATGCATCATAGCAACAGCAAAGGCTGTAATAGAACGTGGGAGATTGAAAGAGAAAAAAGGCCCGCAAGTTGTCCATCCGTCCGTCCAACTGTGTATGTTTCACTTCCATATAGTGTGTAGGTATACCTAATTATACATCCTATGCCAATGGATGTATGTATATATGTCTACTAGGGCACTGCCTGCCTCCCTCTGCCTACAAGTAGACTATCTGTATACGCATCCAAAATAATGATAAAGAATATAAATACGTGTCGGTTGGCTAGGTACAAGGAAAACAGTGATCCATCCATTCATATGCTCTGCTCCATTATCATGTGCACACATCTGCTAGTTCGTGCCCCTTCATTTCATTCATTTTTATTTAGCACGGGACAATGGCCACCGACCACATCAGACTACTACAGCCCAAAAAAAACTGGGGGGTATTACCGTTCCCGTTCTCAACTGCAGCAGCAACCTTGCCACTATCGTCCCAACCAGCACACTCGAACAAAAGCCACCCACCCTCGCCTCGTCTCGGCCTGCACAGATACATTCTACTCCAATACCCTGAGATAATTTTTTTTATTATTAAAAATTTCGAAACCAAAATCTTCCATCAGTACACGTTTCCTAGTATCGAGACTATTGAGTGTAGAGGCACTACCCTTCATTTCTACTTCGATCTAACCTGTGCTGTGCTTAGAGCTCATCTGGTGATGTAGGTACATCCTTTCCAGTATGCCAAATTTACATTTAGACTGGATAGGACAGAACAGTGAACCTGACCTCCCTCCTTTTTACACTGTCTGTCTGGAAGCTGGTTTCCAGGAAGCTGATCCTATATATGTCTCGTGTTCAAAACCTGGAGTTTGAGGCTCACTTGGATGGGAAATTGGAACCACAGCATCGTACTGATCTATGTCTTATCTGATGTATTAGTCCAAGCTGAACCACTCCAGTGAGTCTTTCCCCGTAAAAAGTCAGTCAGCTACATACTATATAGAGGTAGAAGCAAAGCTCATGAGTTAAAATCTACCCTATTTGTTCGACACGTCGTGACAAATCACGTTCAAAATTGAAAAATCTAACCCACATGCACCCATAAACTCAAACGACTCCAATGCTCCGGTAAATACGACCTAAAGAAAAAATGAACACTTGCGAGGTTTAAACGAAAAAAAAACAAAAGTGTCCGTATGGGAGCACCTAATACATCACTAGGCAAACTAAAAAGGGAAATGACGTACAAAAATATCGTGAAGGAAACGATTTGAAAACTGCATACATGGTGCAATAATTTGCACTGGTGAAAGCAATGCCTATCTGTAAAGTGCAGAAACGTAGAAAATGAATTAGTACATTTATTAACTATGCTATGTTGTTACAATTATATTTGACGGTAGTATCCATGTTTCGATCTGGTATTGTGAATCCAAAAATATCTACAAATTGTAATCTTTACACAAGTTCTACAGACACCAGACCAGATTCTGTCTGTACTGGGGAAAAGGAGGGGACAGATGCCGTATATACTGTAGAAAGTGAAATGAGACCAGCTACATATAAGCCATGGACGGACGGACGGACCGTTTCAAGAGAATAAATTGAACGGAGAGAGAGTGAGTGAGAGCGACGAAGGATTACGGAGGGAGTGAGGCCGAGATCGGCCACGTGCCGATGAAGTAAACTAGCTTTTCCCGCCGTGGACATCTTTCGCTGTATCTTCCCCACCAACCCAACTCCGTCCTCTCCAAACTAAATCGACACTACAGTAGTGTCTGCTCCCCGCTCTGTTGTTCCATTTCCTTCCAATGCAGTCAAACTGAGAACCGAGCCGCCAGTGACGCGGGTTCTGGTTCGGGGTTTTTCAGTTTTGTAGAGGGAATTATTCACGACAGTGCACTCATTTGCATGGGAGCCTACCTACTTTACTGGTGTACCATCTGTACAAGAAGGTATGTATCTATTCTGTAGGTAGCTATACCCGTGCATCAACTAGTGAGGGTAAACATATATACCTACATGCATACTGCCTTCTATTTTTACTAGTAATATGTGAAGGATAAGGCATGAGCAGAGATAATGTAAAATATTAAGTTTTATTTTATTCTCTCCAATTCAAAAAAATAATTCTCACTCCCTCCCGTACCCAATCATTTAAATCAAAAATCCACATAATTTTCCTCATTGAAATGAGAAGCACATCACCACCACTGCGCACTACTGAACTGACATGCTGCTAGACGTTGCGTTGTTGTCTTGACTGAATTGAGTGACAGTACCAACGGCTGCAACTGATGAGAAGTACACACATTCCTCGAATCCATTTTAAACTTATAATAATCCTAATGGCATATAATTAATAAATTTCAAGGTAAAGCATACAGTATTATGTACTTTACATCCCCAACGAAACTTACGCTGACTTAACATTCATTATAGAATCTGTATAAGAATGACTTGAGTCATGAAAAGGAGTGAGGTTAGCATTTATAGGCAGTGGTAATTTTTTAACTGCCTTTGTATTTTCAATTCAAACTTATCCTATAGGCATAAAGCATGATAGTGTACATACACATAATAACTCCAATCTCATATCTAAGCTCTACCAATAGCAACAGCACCAAACGCAGTCATGTCTCTCTCTCTCTCTGTTTAAAGGTGTAAAATGGTATAAATTTCAGCCTTAAAAAGGTTAATAAGCAAAAGTAATAAAAAAAATCACACGTTATTTCGCAATGTATTTGTGCAGAAAAGAGGTAAAGAAAAGAATATTCGAGATTAACATGGCAAATGACTATTACTGAACATTGCTCGGGCTGACGAGGAAAGAAATACGATTATTTTATTTTTATTATTTTTAAATTTAATGAAATTCTCATTCTACGACGAGTCCAATAATAAAGTATTACGTTACTGTCCTATGTATGTATACGTACATATATAGCCTCATCACCAAAATCAAATTGGAAGAACTCGTTGCAAAGTGAAACTGGGAGGGGAGAAGGGAAGGGAAGGGGCAAAGCAAGGCAAGGCACCCAAGCACCATAGTCATGGAGATAATTGCAGGTCACGCAAATAAAAGTTTGTTCTTACTTATGTGCTCAATAATTAACGTGTAAAACCTACAATAATTTATTTCGTGAATCATGTCTTTCCATCTATGTAGACTAACTTCCAGTCCTTAAACAAACTCAACAGTCTATTAATTCACAACACATAAGTTTCTACAAAGTAGGTATTTACATAGCTATTGTACCTACACATCAACCGTCCAACTTCCAACACAGTCTCTTCCATTATTTCATCTTCCATGGCTTTATTATTATGAATGTGATGAACACTTTACCAGTGCCAGTGCGACGTCCAGAGGAGAAATTATATATAGATCTCCCTAATCAGTATAGCAACTTATAAATTTAGTAATTCAGCCTCTATAATACACTAAACCATCCAGTCAGCCCACAAACAATTCTTTCATTTTACAAGTTAGCACACAAACAATTTTCCCCTAAACTTCTATCCAAATCAAAAAAAACCTAGCCTGTGCCTGTTACGCTCCCTGTTAGAATCCTATTCGTGGGATATAATAATAATATACAGAGATGGATACATGTGTATATATACATAGGGAGAGAATAAATAGGATCAAATGAATGTATAAAATACAAAAGAAATTATATGAGTGGCACTGACGGTCATTTGAGTAATAATTTCCAGGAGTACGTAACTAACCTTGGCAGACATGCATGCTTCGCTGCGAGTCTCTTCTACAGTTTTACACTACACCATCCATCCATCCACCATCATCCATTGCCTCATGCCATTTATTTATACGAAAGCAAACTTTAACTTTATACAAATGTCTGCACTCCAAAGACCAATAGGAAAAGAAAAAAACGCTATCGACAACATCACACACAGCCTTATCTTTTTTCCACGTAAATACACTCCACGTAGTATTTAGTTGAGTGGAGTGTACTCTGTTCTGTGTATGTGTACTACGAGACTGCTCTCTGACTACGTTATGCCTACATTAAGTTGTAACAATAAAAAAAAACTATAGTTAAGTAAGCAACCGGCAGAATTCATGTACCTATACCTACCTACATACACCTTTTATCATTCCGTGTGGAATATCTGAAATCTGAAATCGAATAAATGCATGCAAAGTTTTACTGTAGTCTACAGTCTACAGCCATATTTTATATCCTGTGGCGTTCCTACTACCACACCACACATCATACGCATACCAATACCATATAGTACCAAAGAACTAAACCAACTAAACCATACCACACAGGTACTTGTTTTAGTCATTGAGATATAGCTATTTACCTCCAAGCCCAACACAAGCCCCTCCAAATATGACGTCATAAATTTTCGTTTCGAAAAATGCTTTGAAAAATGTCAAAAATATGAACATATTTATACATAGTATACTCATTTAAAAAAAGCCGCTATGTATAAAATTGGTTAAAAAAATCGCATATATGACATTTTAGCAGGTTAAAAAATTCAATTCCTTGGCATCATTGTTGAAAGGCCCCTTGCCAGAGGAGTAATGTACGAAGATAGGGTACGTAAACGCCAAGTCATAGAGTCAGACGTAAGCCTGACGCCAAGAGGCAGACTTACATAGCTACTTGGATGTGTTTGTGATGAGTTGAGTGGTAGTGTGTGGTGGTAGTAATCACAGTATGACGACCGTACTAAACACTTCACCTGCCTACCTAGACCTGGGGCCTGTTCATAAATGAAGCTGAATTTTTTCCAAATTTTCGACCCCCTAACGTAAAAGTTTGCATTTGTTAAACTGTGGCTGAAGCAAACTGTATTTATACACAGCCCCTTACCTACCTTCCCTCACAAGTCTACAGTGCGTTCAAAAGACGTACTCACTACACACTATCGCACTTACACGCATCAATTCTTTTTCCTATCTGAATCTGGATTAATGTTTTTCCCTGTAGCTGTAGAACTGTAGACTGTATACTGTCCTATACACTACTGCTATTGATACGTTATGGTTGCTCTCATAAGAGTAGAGCTGTAGAGTTCACTTGTTCTCTATAATCTAGACAGACATTGCATTTAGCGCTTGACTCGAGAGAGAGAAAAAAACTTATCGCAATACCTCCTTTCCTCCTTTCCACTTACTCTTTCATAATGCTATCAATCCCTTATAAATCCCTTTTACTTCACATTTTCACAATATCACAGTACTAAAAATTTAGTAATGGACCCAATTCATATATGAGCAGTAAACTATGCAAAAATGCTGTAACAATTAGAATTTTTACTAATGCACTATATCAACAACTAATAGGCTCCTTAGGACCATGTATGTAGTAGTTAGTGAGCATAGCACCTTCTCAGCGTAATTACCCAAGTACGATACGATACCTTAGGTAGGTACCAACATATACGGTTGCATGTTAAAGCAAATAGGAACATAGTCGGAGACGGAAGATAATTATCTGTATAACCTCCCCTGCTACAGCTTGTAGACTTGTGTGTACAACTACTAGGTGCTACTACAGTACTACTTGTCTCCAAGTGGAAATTCTATCTCAAGACGCAGTCTGAACTTGAGACCATTCACAACTCACAACTTGGTTTCTTTGGTCCTTCGTCGTTTCTACCTTGATATGTTTGAAGGTATGTATGTACATACTATTTAAACAGGCATGGAAGCACTTTTAAAGATTGGAGGCAGGGAGCATACACTACATGGAAAACAATAATAACTCGTCAAAATGTATGTACACAGTATACCCACTAGCACTACTACCAATAGTGGAGTCATAATCCAAATTAACTCTACACCGTGAGGAAACAAAAATGAATTCTTAAACTCGAAAACCACCTTCAACGAACCATCATAAATGACTACATTACTACACCGTATATCAGGTGATACATAGGCTCTCTCGAAACTCGAAAGTATGCATATTTCTCTAGAGCTAGCTAGACCACGAGTAAAAAATGGAAAACACAGCAAATAGCAGATCTGATATCTAATACCTGCTCTGCAGTAGTAGCACTGTAAAGTCGGCAGAAGTCACGAAGCTCAAGCTCTCAATTCTCAATTCCGAACGCACAAATTCACACAAAGCTACCTATACGTATATATATATATGGGTGGGTATATATATATATATATATATATATATATATATTGACTACCTTACCTGTGTACCTAGATACATCCAGGTGGAGAAGCAGAGCAAAAACTTTGAGATTTGAACGAAAACGTAGCCAGTCAGTGTAGTCAGAAGGAGCAGGTATAAAATAGCAGGTTAATGTTTGAGTCTCAAAACAAAAACCCTTGAGAAAATGAAAATCGCTCTCCAATATTGAGAGTGTGCACTGCACTGAAGACTGTACTAGAGGCAGTATTCATCTATGTATAATGGTGAAATGAATAAGAATTCATCTATATATGTGTTCGTGTGCTCTTTACGTCTGATACATATAGTTTGGTGAGGGAAGGAGGGAAACTGGTAAATATCCCAATGCACAGTACACAAATGTAGGTATGTATGTATGTAGTAATAATAAAGCGCCTTATTTTCTTTCTAAAACCCTAACAATAAGTTGTAAACAGTGAGTGAGTCTGGCTGTTGTTGGTGTTTATTTCGTCATCGGCATCCGAATGGCTAGTATCTACCAGCAAAACTGAAGGTTTTTACACGCTAACTAAGCATTGAACACACGTGAAGTTTAAGTCAAGTCAAATCATTATAGAAAAAGAGTATAATATTTATATACCTAGTTACTGTATGGCGCTCAAGTGGAGTAGCTTACTACTATAACGTAAAGACGTAAACTGAACTCAAAGCTAAAGTCGTCCTAGGAAGTCGGAGGAAGAATTACCGTGACTGTAGTAGGAGAAGTGTAGACTGAGTGTGGGCCCAGGTTAGCAGAAAGCAGTAGGAACATGGTAGGCGAGAACACAAGGATAATCTATGAACAAATTATGCACATACCTATACCTACACCTTCACAGACTCTGGGGCGTTCAGTACAAGCCATATAGGCACATATTAGATCTACAGATACAACCTACCTCGGTACATCTACATGGACTTTTGGATTTGGAATAACCGTGCTCCTTCACTGTAATAGGTATTTCCTTATCGTATACACTTTGCCTTGTACCTACCTGCCTGCCTGCCTTCCTTCCTTTGCCTTGAGTCGCTGAATGGCTGAGTGTGTAGCCTACCTACTTGAGTAGGTACATTGTGCATTAATTCAAATTCAGATAAGTATATTTACTACGAAGGAACGAGTGGAGCTACACATGTGATTTTCAACTAATACACTCAATATATTACTCGAGTACATTACCTATTACCCACTCTTTAGTTTACATAAACGGGACTCTCTCGGCTTCATTTCCCTAGCAAGGGAGTCAGTCAGAGTGAGCGGCAATAGAAAACATTCCTTTGCCTTCCCATGCCATCAGAGCATCTAGACTCGCACCCTCAAATATGCAAATACCTATATAGACATTTCCATATGAAACCTAGCCGACCGGTGAGTTGAGACACTAACTCAGAAGGCATTCAAGGAGCCTTCTTTCTACCACCACCGTACATACATAGTCATTGGGCACCTGGGTAGGGAGAGTATCTTCACATTTCACATATATTATGATTACAGTATTCAAAAGGGAGAGCATAGCTCCATTAATTGCTTCACAGCCCTTGAAAGAAAAAGTTCGGGACGCATAAAATTGGCTTCCTCACAACTTTACAAACTCCTCGACAATCATAATAATAATATTACCTTAGAAATCTCCTCCTATCTGTAGAGCCTAAAAGTTCCCCCGCCTGCTCTCTAGAGCTCAGTTTCTCGAGCTTCCAAAAGTGAATCAAGTGGGTAAACAAGGGCAAAAATATTCCGATTTATAAAAAACAAAATCCTATTCAGTACAATATGCGCTCCTGACTGTACAAAACAATGAGAATTAAATATTTATCCTTCAATTGTGTGCGAAAAGAAACTAACTATCAGGAGTAAGGCTGTGACTTTTAATCTGATTTAAAAGAAAGCGACTAGCCCACCTCCTTCAAACACATGGAGATACCTATCTGTGCACTTATCCCTAGATAAGATTTTAACAAACATCCCTGTGGTAAACATAACTACCCACTTGAGAGTGGTATAAAGGCAGGATGATTTGTTCAGGAAGAAAAAATGTGATGCAAAAGTAAAGAGCTAGAGACAAATTGAAAATGCACCAATACACAGTCACATATTGGGAATCAATCTGGTAGGTAATAAGGACAGTGCACTACTGTGTGCTCTGAGCTCTCGGCTCTGACTTGGCGCGCAACGTGAAAAAAAAGGTCGTAGAAAATAAAACAAGAAAAAATGCACGCATGTAATGGGAGCCATAGCGAGCCAAGATGATGATCAGCATCCAACGTTTGATGACACTTGAACCATTTGTAGATCGCATACTTTTCATTGTATTTATAAAGTGAGCACTAAAAGCAAAGTTATTCTCACAATCACAATCAGCTTCGAGTCAGAGCTTCCCTCTTTCCAGCACAGATATTTTGTCTGTTTCAGTATTTTCTTCTCCTTTTTTTTGTTGCTCGTCTGTACTTGTATTTACACAGAGGGATCTCCTGAGTCTGTCTAATCGTAAGTACCTCTGTATACCTATCCCTACGTGCTAGGATCTCTCTTGTACATAGTCATGTATCTCCGTCCGAGTTAAACAACACCCAAACAGCTATTATTTTAGAATCGTCTAACTCTTTGCTGGGTAATTGTTTGTGTTGTGACTGCCACTCAAAATGACTCAAGTCAAGTCAAGTCAACTGTGTAACCGAAGATTATATGTAACTACTCAACGCTGTATCCCATATCCCATACCTCATGTATAGCTTCGTAATGTGTGTATATAGATACGCAATGTGCATAAAAATGACTACTACTGTCTACTACCCATGCTTGTAGGTAGAAGCTACAGATCTCCTCCAAGGATGTAAATACGTAAATAAGTAGTTTCAGGAAGGAAATTATAAACCACATGAGATATTTTTGTATACTATTTAAGCTCTGATACGTATAATGAAATTAAATAGAACTGGAATCCACATATAGCCCGATATCCTTTACTATTATTACTATCATCAATACAGATAGATGGCTAGATGGATGGATGGCTGGCTGGTTGGTTGGTTGGTTGGTTGGGTAAGTTGTGAGCTCTGCTTTCCCGTAGGAATCCCTCTTCTCAAAGTGGCAGTGCCAGTGCTAATGGATATGATTATAAAAAGTTGTACACAACACTTATCGTCAGTAGTTTGTGTGAGAGACTCATGGAGCATATCGTGAATATCGTCTGTCTGATGGTCTTGCTACTCTTGATTTGAACGGGAGTATAAATGTAGTCTGTGCATTAGCGATAAATGTGAAATAATCTGATGCATGTCTCTCTCAATTTCTCCTCAATAAGCTCTCCTCAGCCTCCTTGCTCAGCCCATCCATTACATGTACATATATGCACTGCAGCTAGCGAAGCGAGCCTCGTATGAAATGGTGAGAGAGAGAGAAAGAAAAAATAAAAATGAGAATAGCAAAAAAAAAAATACTGCATTTGGCGTATGATGTAAAACAGGGGAATATCTATTTTTGTCATTGAAAAATGTCTGTGGATTGAGAAATGTTTGGAGAAGAGCTACATTCCTTCCGTCCTATCCTCACTCAAAAACATGAAGATGGAAAGATAGAAACATAGAAAACACACACACTCCCTCTCGCACACGGAGTTTCGGGAGTTCTTCTTCGTACTTCTTCTTTCCATCTTAATCGTAGATGGAAAAGGACATCATTCACGTGTGGAGAGTACAGTACATATCCATCCGATTCTTCCCAAACACCGTCATACAGCCATAGCCCTACAGTCATACCTACTTGGAATCTAACAAGCTAGGGGCCTTGCAAATTTCACCTCATACAAATTGCTGGTATAAAAACACTTAAATACCATGTTTTGCACATTTTTGAACCGCACATTTTGAGCACGGTTTGATTTAAAAACCCGGATTTTATATTTTGGGACTTTTTGAAACGTACTTTTTGTAGTATGCTTTTTTTGAAAAGGTGGATTGTGTGCTTTTTGCACTTTTGCTATTATTATAGGTATCTAACTAAAATCTGGCTACTTTTGAAAACTTTTATCAAAAGAACCCCAAAAAGATGAGGTTATATTTGAAAGGCCCCACTTGGAATCTAACAAGCTGCCCTGACTCTCTCTCTCTCTTTCTGCTTCTGCTATGGGTATGTAGGTAGGGACGTAAATAAGTAGGTAAGTACGGGTTCGGTATGTTGGTACTGTTCGGAGTTTTGCTCTTCTTCTCGTTCTTCTTCTCTGTCACTTATTTATACCTATTTGACGCTAAACCATTCATTGGCCATTTGCCTCGTGGTGTGGTGCCTTGTTAAAAATAGAATTTGGAAGCCCGAAAAATGCACTCAAACCCAAGAAAAAGGAGACTCTACCTCCTGTAGTGGAGGCTCCTCACTCCACTCACATCACATCACACCCGACTATCTTTTCAATCCCTTCTTCTCGCTCCACTATTTACCATCATGCCCAGTCAGTCTCCATCCCTTCCCTTCCCTACCTTCTAGGCCGCCTTCCCTCTCCGTCTCTATCCTCTCAAAACACTTTTTCCAATCATATCGTTTTCGGATAACTACAACAACGTGTACCTACACAAGAGACCAGAGCCGTCACAGCCTACATAGCCACACAGATCCCCCAAACTTCCTTCCCTGTATTATGCATCGAGTATTATGGTATGGTGGAAATTCTGCTATTTTCAAAAAAAAAAGCATAAGCAATGCATCCTTAATAGCAAAATGTACGGACAGATCCTCGTTGCATGTTTCTCAAAAGCACCTCCAGTCAGGACTGAGTGTGAGAACAACACAAACATCTTTTCATTAGAAACCGAGGCAAGTTTTTCCCTTCATATCTATCTGTCTCGTTTTGAGTACGTGTTCTCATACACATAGGCCAAGCTCTTCTCTACATGTCCAATTCTCATCCACCTACCCGGCCTAATATTTTTGAACTTTGTGGCTACACCGCACACCTACCCATCCCTACCTATATGGTATCTATCAGAATGTGTATGCGTCTAGGTAATAGGTGCCCACAATACAAACATGTAAACGTAATAGCGCTCAAAAGATAGCCGAGGAAGACTCACTCTTATAGACTGAACGTTAAACGGAAGGGAAACCGAGAGAGCGTAATCTTTCGGAGCTATCACAATGTTCTATGGTTATACATGTCTAATGTGTTATAAAGTGAAACATGGAAGGTGTAAGGACTGCTCGTTGAAACACATATGACTCTCTACACAGCCCACATTCGTAGGTACTTGAAACTTTTCCTTTTCGACTCGTGAGCTTCAAAACATTTTCTTAATAGGCCGTCTACATGAACATGTAATATGAAGATGAACAAGTAGGAGAGAGGGAGGGAGAGAGACAGAGAAGGATATAAGACACAGAAATAATACTTGGGACTGTATCCGTGGAAGTGTGCAGACGTAGAAGAAGAAGAATAAGGAAAATAAGAATTAGTGACTAGCGAGAGCGACTGTTGCTCTACGGCTTTCTACGCCACATAAAAGTAATAGAAAAATATACAGGATCCCAATCTCAATACGAGCAAGCAAGGGAGCTGTCGATGGTACATATCATCTTTTCAATCATGAAAACGTCCGCTCCGCGGTTTCCTCATTGGTTTCCCATCTAAGTATGTACATGAGATGTTATTTTTTATATCTGGGAATCCAACGCAAAGATTGAGAGCTACATACAAAAAAAGAGGTCCCAGAGATCCTATGCATTTATTGGTCCCCACAACATTAACACTGCAGTGTACAGAGATCCATAGTAAAGTCCCTCGTCTTTTTTTTTATATTTTTGTTCCATATATTTATAGTTTTGACTTTTTAGACTTGTCACTATTCTCAGTTCTCAATTCACACAACACACGCTCCCAAAAGTCCCAAACCCAAAAATGCCAACGGATATACATACCTAAGCTACCTATAGCCTTGCTACGAGCTAACGTACGTAGATCTCCCATCCTTTAGCTCAACATACCATCCCATGCCATGCCATACCACACCAGCATCTCAGTTCAGTTCCGATGACGACAAGGATGGCGGTGTTTCAAAACTTCGGGAGTTACTACCTAATACCACACAGAGTGCATAATCCTCAAAATTAGTTTTCAATCTGAATGACGACAAAGGACAAAGTCTGAGAGGGCGAGAGATGAAACTGACTTTTAACTTGATTCAAGATCACCGTAATCACGTGGCCTATAAAATTATTTCAACGATCCATAGTTGATAAAAAAAATCATCCCATATAATCTAAACGGAGATTTGAGGGTAAGATCTGTCATATTGTTGTTTCTTGACACCGCATGCACGCTTGCATACATTCAAGTATACTTACATACATTGCATGATTGTGTATCAGAGCATTTAGCTCGACCAGTGTCAGTGTCTAACATGAGTTACCTCCGAGTACACTTACTCGTATGCATCACATGGCCTCATGTTGATGAATGTTGGTTAAATTGACGGTGCTCAAACCTTTACATAAATATCCACCACTCTACACACTCATTATGACGGGGTAAGGCTCTTGAGTGGAAGCCGCACGCTTGAGTTTCCTTATAGGCAGGGGATGTAGAGGTGCGATTGGGTTCGTACTGATATGAATACTTAATTGTAGCAATTGAAGTGATAGGACGTCTCCTATACTTTGAGCTAAGTAAAGTATGAAGTATCGAGAGAATAAAATTCAGAGTTGTCGGAGCTATGAATTCTAATAATCGAATGTCTGTGATTTATTTCTTGTAACAATTTATAGTAGTTTGTTGATACTAAAAATAAAGTCATAATACTAATACGGATGAGCAT